>JACXVL010000075.1:0-147190 GCA_014898675.1 Athelia sp. TMB | reverse complement strand
CGATCCAGTCCGTGGTTGTGCACACCTGGGAGATATACCGACCGAATGAGGCAGGTCTCGAGCTTGCGACTATGGTGCTCAAAGACAAGCTTGGGCATGCATACCAAGGGTACGCGGTGGCTCCGCGCTCCGAAGAGCTCACTGTGTTTATCGTGAGGCCGGACGGTGTGATCGGTGGGCTGGTCCATGGTGCTGGAGGCGTGCAGAAGTATTTCAGTGGCATCTATGTGTAGGCTCTGCCATTTTGTGGCCAGGGGCCAAATCCAGCGTCTCATATAGATGTTCAATGGCTCATGACGAAGTAATGTTTAACACACACTATGGTATTTGTTCTCCTTTGAAGCAGTAGGTCGTTGGCGTGAGCTCCTTGGTGCAGGCAACATGTCAGGGAATGTAAGGTAGACCCAGAACTAGTACCCAATTTTACCTCCGTCTCTCCAGTAAATTCATCGGGCGTGATGTGACTGTGGATTTCCTGCCACACGTGTGTGTCCACCTCGAGGAAGTCGGTTTCAGTGCCAACAGACCTATTAGGTTGCATTGCCGCTGAGATGTTTGCGGTAAGTGCAAGTAATTTGAAGATGATGGTCAGCGCTAGATCAATTGACGCCGGAGATGAGTTGACTAACTCACACGTCTGCTCTGAGCTGCTCTGCCCTTTGCCTGCGATTCTTGTTTATGATCAACCTCAAATGTGTGGCTGACTATGCTCAAATCCAAAATCTTGTATCATCCCGCCCGAAATCCAATTGGTACTGGTCACGCGTTGGAATCTCAATAGCGACAGCCTGAGGAGGCACGATAACTGGCAGGTGCAGCTTCCGAGTCCTTCCTGCGAATCTTCTAGCGCAAGGTGATATGCTGTGGAAACTGGCTCACAGTGCCCAGCATCGCCCTTTCTTCTTCTATAGGCATGTGCTGAGATCCCGGCTAGGTAGCGACCCCTGGGACTTCCATGGGACTTTTGGGCACTCACATGCGCTGATCCTCTGCCCCTCCCTCTGACATGGTGTACACTCTAGTTAAAGTTTAAACCCAATCACCAGCACAACTCCCCCGATCCGCGCACAACGCATGTGTATGTACTTGTTTTAAGACCGCAAGTTACCCACTGGCGCGTTCGCATCGGCAGATAAACATTATTGGCTCAGTAGATTTCCTCAAACAACAACAGGCACACCTCTGAATCATGCCGTACCGCGCGATGGATTACTAGTCCAGGATTTGGGGTAACACATCTACACTTAGTTTCGGCAGACAAGGAGCGCCTGCCTTCCCCTTCCAGCTCGCACTAGAGTATATTTAAGCACCGCCATGACCAACCCATCACCCGCCCCGATATGTCGGAAATTTCCTAAAGACCCCGTAGGCGCTTATAAGGCTCACTCGGTGCATTAGGGGTCTGAATGCCTTATGAGAGGACCCCTGATTATGCTATCAAAGGCCTGTCCAAAATCTCAAAAAAAAATGTCCGACATTGCGAGATCCAAATGGAAAAATTTTGTCCGATTCTGGGCAGGCCTACCCCAAAATCGCCAAAATTTGTCCGACTTTTCACTAGGCCTCAAAATCGGCCTAAAAATCGCTAAAAATCGCTAAAAATCGCTCAGATGCGCTGAATAGCTCTCTAAGAAGTTCTCAGGCACGATAGAACATGTTTGAAGGCGGTTGAAAGCTTTGCGACTGAAATCGCCGCCGCCGAGTACTGTGGCGTAGGCATGAACCACAGTTCTGAACTGGGTATCGCAGTATATTGCACGTATTACAATCAATCCTCCTCTGGGATAGTATCCAGCCCCCGAGAGGTCAATTTGGGGCATGCTAAGGGATGCAATGCGGTGTAGAGAAGAGGAATATTTGTAGACGTGTTGTAAATAGCAGTAGTAGAAAAAATGCAATTAAATGACAAGCAAAAATGAAACCTCATAGACAGGTTTGAACCGACAACTTTCTAACGGCCGCTGCGGCAACTCTCAACGCGCCGCCACTGCGGCAATTGACCATACCTACCCACTAGAGCCTCGTGAATTTTTGTCCGACATCAGACAGGCCTCCCGCCCATCTGACCCTTTTTGTCCGACATTTGGACAGACATTTTTGCCCCTACAGACCAAAATTTGTCCGACAGTTGGACAGGCCTTAGGGGGCATAATCAGGGGTCCTCTTATGAGCGGCTAACGAGCAATAAGGATTTCTGACTAGAATTTCGATTGCTTACGAAAGCGGCAACCGGCCCGTAAGGTTGTGCGAAATACCGCATGGACAGCAAGATCTCATAAGATGACGACGTTGCCGTAAGATATGTCCCGCTCTTGCAAGGGGATGATAGGCGTCATGGGAAAAAGAAGACCTGATAAAAGATAAGATGACTTACGGGTCTCGCCTTATCTCAAGAGTCCTTGATGATCTCAGATATTATATTATTATTAGGAGCTGATCACGTGACTGATTACACATTACTGAAAATTACTGATGGTACATTGGGGATTCGAACGGTTGACTTATTGGTTACAAGGATTACATAATATACAACTTACACAGGGGGGTATACCGCTCGGCCAGCGAGGCTTTATATATCTATAAAAAAAAAAGGGCTTGACGTGTTTCTGACCAAGGCATTATGAGTACTTACGGCGCCTTACCAGTACCATTTTTTCCTTAAGCACCCTCGTGTCACTTTTCATCAGCTACTACACTTTCCTCCAATACACCTCACTTCATCTTCGAGACTTACACGCTTCGTCAAGATTCCCGAGCAAATTCAGATCGACATTCTGCTGCAATTAAACAAGGTATTGCCCATCGTGAAGATCTCGCAATTGACCCTTGATTATGATTTGTCTGTACTTCACCGTCTACTTTTTGTGCTCCACTCACGTCACATCCGTCCGACTACACGGCCTTCTTGTCACTATTACACACTTGCTGGGGAGGCTGTGGCCAAAATGCAGGAGAAATAAATGGCTCGGTACACGATTCAGACCTCGTGTACGATCCAACCTTCAAGGTGAGTACGTGTTCCTATCCACTCCCCGTTTCTAATGGGATATATTAGATGCATCTGAAGGCGGGGATCTCAAAACGACAATTTTACCTGGTGTGCTCCGTCTTCCACGAGGCGCAGAGTGTCCTATTTAGTCATGTGGGGTTGAGGCGTGGCCGAGCTTCGGCCAGGAGGTGCAGCGATCATGCACCGATGTAGGTGAGTTGAATAAACCATGCATTTGATAAAGTCTAATGTTTGATATCGGTACCCACCAGCGTCAGTACAGCTGTAAATTCCGATCAAATGCAAAATTTTATTCGTCTCAACGTGTGCTGGCCTATTGAAACCTGTGGAGCCGCCTGACCCGCCGCCTGCCAACCCGCCGCCTGACCCTCCGCCTGACCCATTCCGATTGCCTTGCCTCGTTGTGCTGTGCAAACTAACTATGCAATTCTCACCTCAACGCATATATATATACCCCCACTTGCCGGCCAAGCTTGCTTCTCAGTCGTTCATCCAAGCATCATCCCATATGCCTTCTTTTTCTTCCTCCTCTGAATCAGACGAAGAGCTTCCATCTCGCCGATCCGAAAGTCGATCTCAGCTCAAGAAGGTATATCGAGCCTTTGACATATGTGTATGCTGGTATCTCAGTGTTTATTTTCAGAGCCTCAAACATGCTCAGCTGGAGCGGCAAGAACTTGAAACCAAGAATGCGACACTGGAGCGAGACTTTGCTGCCGCGCATACTCAGCTCACTCAACTTCGTGGCAGTGGACGAAGGAAGAAGACGATCAGCACACTGCCCTACGTGGATGCAATACGAACATTGGGCAAGAGGTTCTGCGTCGTCGGTTTTCCATGGCCCGAAGATCATGTTTTCGATTTGACACCACTGCCAGAAGAAGTGTTGGCCGCTAATCCACTTGCCCGCTTCGAAAGCGAGCAGAGTTATGAACGTGCTGCTGCTGGGGATCTGCTGGCTTATGTTCCTGAGCAGTACCATGATGATATGTTGAAAGGAGTCGAGTTCAGGAGATTGGTATGCCTTTCAAATAGCTCACGGCACTTACTTCATACTCACGCTTGCCTTACAGTTCAAGCATTATGCAAACGACCAGCGCAGCCTGTCAATTACGGCTCTCGCAAGGGATGCTGGTATTTTATTCGGCAAGCCGTCGAGCATCTTCAAGGACCGAAAGTACAAGCGAAGCGGTGATCCAGACATTGATGCGTATCTACGACAGCCTGGCGAGAAGAAGTATCATTCTATGGCACCAATCTTGTTTTCGGACCATCGTGTAGAGGATGAGGACACTTTATTCCTGTCCAATCTACTCGTCCTTGTAAGTTCATTCATTCTTCACGCTTTGAGCTAGTCTAACGTACCACAATCTTGTAGGCATTGCGCTTAATCTTATTCCATCAAACTGAGCTACGGGGCGCACCAAGTATGAGGACTGTGGGGATGATGTGGCGAATCAAGAGCGTCACACCTCCTATGATTGCGATGGCAGCGATTATGGTCAGTGTGTTGTACTTAACGTCCACATAAGTCTTACTTACCCGCTACTTCCTCAGCTGCGATACATCGTTTCCGACGATACCGAATTCAAGAAAGTCGGCGCCATCAGCAAGATCACTTACTACAAAGATTTTCGCACCTACCAGCGCTGGTTAGTGAAGAATGCCGACACCCCTCATGGCGAACAAATATTCACATTCTTCAATACACACGTTTTTGCCGACATCTGGGACGGCGAGGAGGAGTCAGAGGAGGAACCCAATCTATCTGCCGAAGACTCATTTGAAGCAGCATTGGCGACCAGGTTCGGCAAAGCCATCTCTATGGAGGAGCTGGAAGACGACGACCAAGACATCGGGAATCAGTCCGAAGGCCTCGAATTTGATGATGAGGACTCTGACGAGCCCGACAATTTCTTTGCCAACTACCGCGACGCAAGGGCCACCACCGATCACACCACTACCGCGGTCAACGATACATCCATTCCATCTTCGTCCGGAATTGTACCCGCCGCGGCCCGCACCCCCAACATCGAAACAGCCACTCCTTCTCCCGAGGCTCTTATGGCTAGACCTCGAGGACCTCCCGCTATCGTTCGCGCCCAGCCTGCTTCAGCTAAGGCTGTTACACCATTGCCTCCTCGCCCAACTCGCCCAGTTGATCCTCCTGTGCCGTCTGAGCCTGTCAAGGCCCCCAGTTCTGCTCCACACTCCGGGCCTTCCACAGATCAAGCTACTGCCCGTTCAAGTGGGCGACGTGGGACTGGGTCTCGCTCTGTGAGCGGCAAGCCAGATGTTCTCGTCCTTAGCACTGTGGTCGAGGAGTCGCAGTCTTCTACCTCGAAAGTACAGACACGCCGATCCACCCGTACGTCATCACAGACTGTGACAACAACTTCACTTTCCGGTATACGTCCCACTGTTAACGTTGGTGCAACCGAAGATAGAGGTGAAGAGGGGGCTCCAAAGAAGACTAAGAAGGGGAAGGGGAAGGGGAAGGGGAAAAGCCATTAGTCGCTACAAATTCTATCCAGTATCTCTTTTCATCTCATTCGTGTCTAGTACTGCTGTCGTGATTGAATGTCATATGTTTTCTATGTTTTACTTGTGAATTAATTGCGAATTTTCAACTTGAATCAACATTGCGACGCGCGTGCACGTGATCAATGTTATTTTCGCACAGATCAACCTAGATTCTCCAATATGCTCGCCCCGAACTTATGCACCCTTCGTCTTGTCCTCTCTAGCTGCTCACTCGTGCTCACTTCGTCTCTGATATCTGCCACTGGCGCATGCGCTGCGTATAACGTGGTTAAATCAATCTCAATAGCAACACAACATCCAACTCTGCTCCTCTCTGTACGCTCACGCCTCCTTGAACGCAAGTACCTGTGCGTGGGCCCAACCCGGCCCTGCGTGGCGAAAGCGGTCCTTGGAAAGCGTCAAGAATTCGTACGAGCCCTAAGTCTCGTCGGACGGGGAATGAGGGCAAAGGCGGCGCGTGCAAGATCGAGCAATTGATCTACTAGCTGATTCGGAAGAGTACGTCCCATGTCTTCATTCTTATTATATATCTACTTACTTTTAAATCAAGCCTTATCACACGAGAGGAAGCACTGAGAATGTGTCTGAATGACAACCTTCATTTTTGCTCGAGCGCGTCGTGACAATCACGAAGCCTGCCTTCTATCTGCCCATGCATCCAACCCTCAGCGCACGGCGGACCCTCGCAAAGGGACCCCACACGCTCCAGGATGGACACACTCGCGGCGCCCGAGCTGGAGCAGCCTCACGATCAAGGCGGACCCACAGGGGCAGGGGCGGCTGCACCGCGCGGACCGCCGTTTTGAATATCTCAATGCCGCCTCGACAAGGCATGCAAAATTCTATTTTGAAGATGGTTCAGTTGTATTCCAGGTACGTCTATTCTCGGTCAAGTTATTCTGGACCTGCTGAATTGAATTATAAATTAGGTACCTGGCCCAGACGTAGCAATCCTCTACCGACTGCCATTGGCCATACTCATTTGCCGTTCGAGTGTCTTTGCGACACTTTTCTCTATCCCTCGCAACGCAGCCGGCGCAAACGTAGAGGGCCGGAATGACGACAATCCGGTGATTCTGTGGGGTGTCGAACAGCTCGAGCTTGATCGACTGCTTGCTTATATGATTGGCGGGTGAGTCTCTATGCATATAGGTACTGGAGCAAGTGACTTACGAGAGGCAGGTATTCTGTTGAGCTTTACCAGATTGATGCCATCATGTCTGTTTTGAAGCTCTCCGCCTTCTTCGAGATCCAGGATGGAATGGATTGGGCCTTAGTGCTGCTCCCTCAGTTGTCAACGTTCACTGCGCCTCGACAAATGGAAGCCGCGAGAAGGTACTGCATAGACGATTGGATTGAGCCAGCGTTTCGAGCCCTGATGAAGATCCCATTGCAAGAACTCACGATGGGCGACGCTCTCTCAATCGGCCTTCCGTATTATTGGATTCTAATCAATACTCAAGCCAAGATCGACCACCACCGAAGGGACCTTGCGTTTGCAGCACCAGACGTCGTGCATGGCGTTTTGTGCGAGTCCAAGGCGATATAATGTGGAAGGGCCAATGGTGGTCGGGCGTCGCGAAGCAGTTACTGCACCCCGATGCAGCTCTTGCAGGTCGTGAAGTGATGTTGACCTTAGAGAGGTCGGGAATCCCACACATGTGCGCTGACTGCGAGCAAGGAAGCATTGATTGGGTGAAGGGCAGCGGCGCAATGACGAAGGAGGAGAGGACCCTAGAGGAAGGATTGGTGGCCTTGACGGCGCTCAATGCACACGTACGTCGAGGCGGCGAGCGTCGGCAGCTGCTCGCATAAACATTGGCGCGCGAAAACCGGCAGCGGGGACGGCACGCCCACCAATCGCGCGTTGCGCCCGCGCACGACGGCCAAGTCCAAGAGCACGCAGTCAGCCGCGACGACCACGGTCGACGCGCCGTCCTGCATCCAAGGTCGCGGGCGATGAGGATGATGAAGTGCGCGCGTGGGTGGAGAAGTCGTGCTCGCGCCGAACGACGAGGCGGATACCGGCGGGTTGAGTACACCAGCCCGCTGCCCGTCGGTGTGCGCGACATCGAGCTCCCCGTCCCGCGCCAGACCTTTGGCGCCTTCCAGCACGCCAAGATGCCTGGCCAGCACGCCAGCCTCGTCATGGACTCCGTCCTCTTCAGCGTCTTCTACCCCTGCGAGGACGGCGGCCGCGGCGCGAAGCAGGTCTGTTTCCCCAAGTGCGTCTTAGCCCACTCCGCCCCATGACGCGCTGCCACGCACCAGACTCGAGCAGACCATCGACGGGCTGCTGGGCATGGCCAAGCGCACGCCCAAGTTCGCGTACGAAGTCCTCGCCTGTGTGCCCCCATCCGCGCGCGCGGGCACCCGCTGTTGTCGATGCAGATCCGCTGGTCGCCGCCGCCATCTACGGCACTACCCTCCCCGCGCGCGCGAACGCGCCCCTTCGCCCGCCCTCCCCCAGCGCCGACGCGCCCGCCGACGCAGAGTCAGCAGGCAGGTGGCCCCCGACGCTCTTCTCGCACAGCGTCGGCGGCTCGCGCCAGAAGTACTCCCACTTCTGCGGCGAGATGGCGAGCCGCGGGTGGGCGTGCGCCGCCATCGAGCACCGCGACGGCACCAGCCCCAAGAGCGTCGTCCTCCTCGGCGACGGCCAGAGGAGGGACGGTGGGCGGGAGCGGCTGGACTGGTTCATCACCACTGCCCCTACACGTCCGCCCCAACCCGCATCACCTGCGGGGGGTGACCACCACCCTCTAAAGATGGTGGGCGGCTCGTTGTTGGACTGGGGCGACCTCCAGTGCCTGCCCCCCTGCGCGGTATGCGCGACGGGCTGATCCTGCTCTTCGTAGCTGGCCGCACCTGGACGCGCAGCCGACGGACGACACGACGCTCCGCCACGAGCAGCTGCACATGCGCGTCGCGGAGGCGCACGCGGTCCTGTCCGCGCTGCGCGGCGAGGACATTGTCGCGTTCCGCCCATGCGCACCCGCCATCGGCTCGCGAGTCTACGGCAGCCGTCTGTAGTTCAACTTCGGCGGCGTCGCGCTCGAGGTTACGGAGCTGTTGTACATGCAGATGCTCATCGCCACCGCGACCGCATTCAACATGACGAACGTGTTCCTGAAGCAGTGGGCGACGCGCAGAAGCTCGCGTGTGCGGTGCCGGGCAGTGTGGGGTAGGTGTTTGGGAGCGGCGTGCAGACGTATCCGATCCCGAAGGCGTATCTTTAGTGGTGAGTGTCTCTGTTTTGGTTTTTGGTTTGGGTGCGAATGCTGATTGGGTGCAGGTCGTATAGGGATGCGTTGATGTTGATGAGGCCGTCGATGTGATGGCTCCCTCTCCTTCAGCCATTGCGCCTATGCAAGCCCTCGCCGCCCAAGTGTCTATCATGGCAGGCTCATCTATCGTGGCGTCACCCACCCCATCCAGCAATTCGTCTCTATCTGGTACCCCTACATCTTCTCGATCTGCATCCCCGGTTCCAGGAAAAGATGACACCGCCGAAGGCGACGAGGACGCTGTCGTGTCGTCTCCCAAGCGGGCAGCCAGAAAGAAGACATTGACTGAAGGTGATAATTCCGAGGCCATACCTCTAGCATCAACCGCCACAGAGGGCAAAGATCAGCTCTATGCTAAACCTGCAGATGTTGACAACGCAGAAGTGGCCTCCGCAGCTCCAGATGAGTTGGACTTAGAGGTGGATGTGGATATGCAGCCTGCGCATCGCGCCGAGGCACTGGGCGTCCTTGCCTCAATTGAGCTCAAGTTCGCCCTTTTACGAGAGCGTGTACATGTGGAGAAAATGGAGGGAACTGCTTAGGAGGAAACATTAATAGCCGAAGGTATGCAATGTCTCCCTCGCACTACCAAATACTAACTGCCATTGTAGGAACACATCCAGAAAGTGTTTATCTACATAATGAACTCTCTAGCCGGGAGGCAAAGCGCAAAGAGTTTACCGCCAAGCAGCGCACACATGAGATGACTGCCGGAACAAAAAAAGAGGAAAGCAAGCAAGTATGGAGCTGGTGGAACGTGAGTTCAACGCTTCCATACCTTTGGACAATTCTGAAGCCTTTGCCTCAGTTCGCACAGACCTGCCGCAGGACCTGCTGCTGATTTTGGCGACTTGGTATCGAGGAACCGCTGCGCGCGAGGTAGTGGCCAAGTGTCACAAGGCGGGTGTGACGATCAAGATGTGCGCCGGCAAAAATGTGCCCATTGTGCGCTCGATCGTGCTGCAGTACGGCACAAAGGCCCCATCTTCCACCGGCTCAGCAATATGGAGCTGATGGATGTCCTGCCGTGCTTTAGGTGCTCACACATCCCTCGCCCGAGGACAGGAAGATCCTCGTCGAGCAGCTGTGCATGCTGGACGAGATTGTCAGTGTGACCCGTAAACCGGAATAGTAGTGTGGCTGTACATACAACTTGCTGAGTAAAGGCGCAGCAACGTGTTCATCCACCAGCTGTCCGCATCCCCCCGACTTACAGCAATGCAAAAGCAGCCAAAGGACCAACGTTGCTCCTTTTGTGGTGACTATTTTAGCAAAAGCGGCTTCTCTCGGCACAGTAAAACTTGTGCAATAAGAAGTGCAGAGACTCTGCGGAATATCGCCCAGCATGCTCATGCACCATCAACATCCAATGGCAAGTGCTTCTGTATCTCTATGGAACATACCTTTAACCTCTTTCATTACAGATTCTCGGCCATCTACGCTGATAGATAACACGGCTCTCAAGTATCCCTGGGAGGCTAGCCCCAGCCAAACCCCAATCATCATTGCACATTCCGACTATGACTGTGCCGAGGCTGAAGATTCAATTTCGGGAGCCGCTAATGACTCAGTTAGCTCTGCACCTGCGGCTGATGTCTGGGAGGCCCTCCCAGATGACATCCGAACAGAGTACCATCCACAGTCTCGCCGGGAACCAAAAGTGGCTCGATTTGAGGACTACGGACGACAAGCAAGTGAGCATCGTGAACAAGAGCTTCGGAATGCAATACCCTGGGAGCCATACCAAACTCGACTTGATTTCGAGCTTTCAGAGCTGATGTTGGAAGCAGCGCTAAACAAGAATCAGACCTCTCGACTCATCTCTCTCATTCGACGCGCTCAAGCAGCCAGCAGTGAAGACACATTTACAATCAAATCCTATAGTGAACTAGTCTCTGTTCGCGAACAGGCATCTAAATGCTATGTTGATGTGAGTCGCCGTAGTACTTCGGATCCTTCTATGGCTTAAATGACGACACAGTTTGATCATCGCACAATATCTGTCCCTTACAAACAACAAACGCGAGAGTATGAAGTTCATTTCCGTCCGCTTATGCAATGGGCGCTGCATATGGTTGACCATCCACGGCTGGCACCCCAGTTTACTTGGGATGCAGAGCGGATATCAAAATGGAATGGTTACAAGTGGGTACGTGTGTACCATGAGCCTTGGACAGCCGACCACTGGTGGTCAGTGCAGGTAAGTGGGTGCCGTCTTTCTATCAGCTCACCTGTACTAACTTTCAGCATCTATCATCTAGTCTCAGTTACCGAAAGACGCAAGCATGTTATGCTTCTGTCTCTATGCTGATAAGACCAAGCTCTCGTCTTTTGGTACAGAGAAGGGCTATCCCATAATGGCCCGGATCGCAAATTTACCAGTTCATATTCGGAACGGTAATGGGGTTGGCGGCGGCCAGGTGGTAGGATGGCTACCTATTGTAAGCTTTCTCAATTGATCTCCCAAAGCTATATTGACAGATTATCTCATCTAGGTTGCTGAAGACGCAGCCGAGACGAAAAAAACCGGCTTCGTCAATCATAAGAACGCTGTATGGCACACGGCCTTCCTGGAATTCCTAAGCGATGTGAAGATGTATTCAGAAACGGGGCTGTGGCACATGTGCGGCGACAAGGTCATGCGCAGGTTGTTTACCATCATCCTGATACTTTCAGCTGACTATGAGGAGCAGTATGTTGTCACGTTAAAATACCTTTTGTAAGCTAACACTTTGTACAGATGCATTATGGCCCTCATTCGGGGCCTGGGTGGTATACGCCCTTGCCCAAAGTGCCTTATTCTTTTTGACAACCTATCTGATTTTCCGGAACCACCTCCACCGCCTCGCACTGCCTCAAATACAATGCAAATACTCGATAGCGTCAAATTCAAAACCGGCGAGGAGCGCGAGAACATCCTGAAGGCAAACGGTCTCAGATATGTTCCGGTAGGTCTCTGGATCATGACCGTCTGCATCCCAAATACAGCTTATTTGTACCATTACAGAATGCGCTACATCAAATGCGGTACTCTGATGTCAACCTGGCCTTATCGTTTGACCGCCTTCACACAAACAGTGGTCTCTTCGACGATCATTTATGGGCTGAGCTTAAACGGCATATACAAAGCTTAGGTCGCCCAGCCATTCAAGCAGTTGATGAGAAGTAAGCAATCTATTTTATACCATATGAAATTGCATTTGACGTGTTATTAGTGTTGATGCAGTACCCCGCTGGCGAAACCTGAACCATTTCAAGTCAATCATGCAAGTATCGTTTACGGATGGTTCCAAGCATGAGGACATGTTAAAGGCAAGTGATCTATACCGTCTTTTACATGTGGCTACTCATACGGCGCAATAGTTAGTTGTTTTTGCCACCCACTCTGTGATCACAGCGGCAGCATGTCCTCTCGGGTATCTTCTCCTTCGCTGTTTGCGGCTTTTCGTAGTTGTGGATATGTACACAGCACTTGAAGTCCATACAGAAGATACAATTGCCGAAGGTCGAGAGGCTGTGCGGGCGTTCGGGAGGTCGCTCACGGTAAGCAATCCTCCTCAGAAATCCTTTATCAACAAATAGTGATAGATGTGCCTTACTTTTCAGGAATATATCAAAGCGGCAAGTAAAGATGAACGGTTTGCCTCGAAAAATTGGAACTTCATCAAGGCGCACTTACCCCACCATATCTTTGATGATGTCACGGGCAAAGGCGTAACGAGAAACTATACCACAAAGCCTAACGAAAAGTTACATGGGCCTTTAAAAAATGCTTATCGTGATCAAACTAACTTCAAGGACGTGGCAATGCAGGTAGTTAGTCAACTATATTCCAGTTCCATTACTGATATCCTGCCATTTACATATAGATATTGAAAGTCGACCAACATACCTGGGTCAATCGCCTTATCAGAGACGACATCGAAGCGTTCGACGAACTCAGGCGGAAGAGTCTACTCCCGGATGACATCGGCGATGTCGAAGACTTGGACGACTTCAAAAAGTTTGCCATAGGATCAAAACTACCTCCACGCACATATGATCAAATCTCGGAGGCTTATATCAATGATCTTGCATTTAGAAATTTTCGGGCAAACCTGAATAAATATTTGAGCAATCAATTAGGTTGCATAGTCAGGCTGAATGGCGAAGATATGGTAAGTGGTCGTTTGTGTACAACAGGACCCACTAATCTTATTGATTTCACAGCTACAAGAGCATCGTTTTCTCAAGGTCAACTACGAATCACAAGTTGACTGGCGAACTGCAGAAGATTTTCTTCGATGCAACCCTCAGTTTCATGGTCAGCCTCGCTACGATTTCGTTATGTATGAGAGCAAAAGCAGGCTTGTTTTTGCACAGCTTGTCCTGCTTTTCAAGTGCCAGACTAATCTGGTCGCGCTGGGCCAGCAGGAACATATCCTGGCACTTGTACATCCATATGACCAGCCCATACCAGCTCGCGGATACCCTCAAAAAGACAAGCACCTTGGACTTCTTCGCTACCGCTCTCGCTCTCGCAAGCAATGTGAATTCATTGCTGTCGGCTCCATTATCCGAGGCGCCTTGCTAGTCACGGACCCACTCATATCTACTGACGGACTCGTTGTTGATGTGGTTGACTGCGACATGTTCCTCCGATTGAAAAGTCTACACAGATCCTGAGCTGCCGCCTCCATTTTTCAAGTTACATGCATAGCTAAATATTACAACTTTGTATCAACAGTTGACAATCTGAGTGCCCCGTCATAGCTGGGTAGGTAGTAGTGCATAGTCCATCCCCCTGGTAGCCATAGATAGTTGTCATTCTCTTCTTACAAGCGGCTCTCCTCCATGGCGAGGCCTCATAATGACTGAGATTCCGTATAAGGCACCCGCCCGGGATTATAAGCCGGAAACTTACGAATAAGGCAGCGGCTGTGCCAATACTTCCTTGTAATGCTCGGATAAGGCCGGATTAGATTGACTTCTTATAAGGTCCTTTTCAAATTTCCGACATACCTGCGTGCCTCTAATATCGCTCATACCCCCAACCCGTGGGCAGCTGGATCTGGCGCGCAAAGTATGGAGAAGCCACAGGCAAGGTAATCTAACCGGGATCCTGGCTCTTATGATGTTAATATCAAAGATAGAAGGTTTGTCTTTTAATTCCAATGATATGAGCACTGAGTTAACGCGGTGGTTAGGGAAATATTGACAGGCGGACAAACGTGACTTCCGCTTAGACTTCTCACAGATTTTACATAGCAGTGTATTCACGTATCGTATGACTGACAGCGTACGCTGAATCGCGAAAAGCAGATTAAGAGAATTGTAGCATTGATAGCACCAGCATCCCAAACGGTACCACACTCTCATACATGATTGGTATATGCAACATCACCCGCTTACGACGAGAACTCGAAGCTGGCACCAACCTAAGAAGCATATAGATGAGATTTAGTCGAAGATGAGAATCGAATAACACTTACCTTGTGGGCAGGGCCAGTGGCAGAGGTCTCGTTGAGACGCTGTGTGTCGAGGGCAAGACCAAAGGAGGCCTTGACACCGGGGCGAAGGGCTTGTGTGTAGCCTAAGGGAAACGACTAAGAAGCCATTCTATTTCTAGAAAAGCTGCACGTACCGAGAGCCAAAACACCGGAGTTGTTGATCTTGGCCTTGATGAAGGCAGCAGGGTCAAGGTAGCTGGAATATACATGAGACACGTCGCGTTACGGGAACAAGTAAACTCACGTCTTGGCACCAACCTCAAGGGCGACACCGGGGGCGGTGGCCTTGGTGTCGTAGACAGCCTTAGCACCGGCCTCAACGTCAGCGCTGACGCGGTGGTAGTAGCTGGCAGAGAAAAGGTTCATGTTGTTGAGACCGTGGACAGTGACAGCGTAGTCAGGGGCGCTGTAGCCAATGGCAGCGGAGTAACGGCTGATCTTGCCCTCGGTGACGTTGTAGGATGTCTCAGCACCGACGAGGAAACCATCACGACCGAAGACGGTGTCAGCAGTGAAAGTGGGGCCCTGGAGGATGTTAGAAACCGCTCGTCGTTGCCAACTTGATTGATGCGTACCTTGAACACATCAAGGACGGCACGTGTGTGGAACCCGGACTGCTTGTAGACAGCGTTGAGGAGTGCGGACTTTTGGCCCTTCTCGGGGAGAAGGGAGGTGGTCAAGTCAAGCTTGAGGCCCTTGGCAATCTGGTTCTCGAGCTCGACTTGGGTCTTGAGGACGTTGGCAGTTGTCCACGCCTGGGTGAAGACAATGCCGTTCTTGAAGTCGGCATACTTGGCCTCAATGTCGGCAGCGATGGCGCCACCCTTGTTCTGGTTGCCGGCCACCTTGAAGGTGACACCAGAAGGGGTCTTGGTCTTCACCTCAAGGGTAGTACCGGAGTATGGGTAGTCGCGACCCAACAGATCGTTGGACGACTTGCCGAGATCCTGGTTCGCGTCGCGCGTCAATAACTGAGCAGAATGGTTTCTGCAAGCTTCGGCGTACCTTCCAGGAGGGGGGGACGGGTTGAGGGAGAGACATTATGGATAAAATACGTGGCAAATGAACAAGTTGAAGAGAAGGAGCGGGGAAGTCAAAAAATCGCGGTTTGACCTCTACTTCCGGGTAAGGCCGGGACGTTACGTAGTGGCTCGGCGCGTGCGCGACTGTCCCGCTCAATCACGTTCGTCATTTACCGCTGCACTTGCGTGTATTATGCCGGATAAGATAAGGATAAGTAGAATGAGGCGTATCGTTTTTACTTCAAAGGAATCATCTATTGACCCTGTTGGCCCAAGTGGTATCTAAACAGATCCTTATCCGAGGCAGCCCAAAGGAGCATCTCATTGCGCACTTCCGTCAATTGCATCGCTGCGATTGGCTGGGAAAACACCCTGTCGAATGGATTGCTACCGGTTCCGGCTTTGTGGGCAGCGGAGGGACAAGGCGGAGGCAGGCCCTCGCCCGTCTGCAAAGACCATGCTCGGATGCGCGTGTCTTGACCTGCTGCGAACAGGAAGTTTTCGGAAGGATCTACGGTCAGAGCCTTTTTGGCGATGTTAGTAAGACACATAAGGAAGCATAGAGAGTACTCACCAGTTTACTTGAGTAGTAGTTCACATGTCCGGAAAATGTCAAGAGCGGAGTAGATCCTCGAGCAAACCGTAGATCATACGTTGCTAGCTAAGATAATGCATGCTTGATTAACTCCCTTTACTCGAAAGAAAAGTTATGACTGACGCTTCCATCGATATTTGCAACAACCAGCTGCCAATCACGTACGATGTTCAGATTCGTGATGGAATTGACTTGTGCCTTGAAAACGCCATCCAGCAGACGTTGACCCTGCGCATCATCAACGCGTGTGTCAAATCGCGCAATTGAGCCATTTCGTGCCCCAGTATATATCAGATTCTATCTGCAATCAGCGAGGCAACAGTGACAAGGTAAACGATAGGCACCTCTTGTTGCTCTACGGCAAATATATCACTCTGTGTATCTAGGATCTGAATTGAGCGAGCTGTGTCTAGATCTTTGAGAAATACAGCTTTTTTGTTGGCTCCTATAGAGTGGTTTGTAAGTTCGAAATCTCAGCATTGTATAAGGGACGTACCTAAAGCAAGACTGCGTCCCTGAAGATGGCTGGTCCATATATCATGCACTTCAGATTTCCCAGGACTCAAAACAGTTGTGCTGGAGGGTTTTTTAGTAAGCACTAGCATTGTAATAAGTTTAGTGGAGCTGGGCTGGCAGATACCAACTTCGTAGAAGATAAGTCTTGAACTAGGATTTTTGGTGAGGGTCCGAAAGACGTTGCAACGCATCGCCATTTTGATATGCAGATTGAGGATATCTAGGGCATGGAGTGTGAGTGTCATCGTCAAGCCTGTTGCGCAAAACGGGTACTTCAGACGTCAAATTCAACTCAGGCGTCCAAAATGCGCGCTCATACTCTTCTTCATCGTGCCCAGCGTATGAATACAGCCAGCCGTTTGTGTCCCCGTAGAACATCTTTGTGTGATCGTTGGCAGTGACTGTCTATAGAGGTCCATAGTAAAACTTTGGAGTAGATGATAGATCGGACTAGGGGTCTGCTCACTCTGAAAGCAGTGATAGATGAGTGTGTGGGATTCGGCACAGGTACTTTCGTCATGCGAGAGGTGGATGCTATGTTCTTGCACAAAATCTCACTATGCAAAAGATGCTAATGAGCCACTACACTTTCATCATCCCCTGGCACCCGAACAAGCACGCACGCACTGTACACATCTTCGCGTCTGCGCGGAGAACACCGATCCCTTCATACGCTCGTTTGCCTGCCAAGCTCCGGGCACGCGCTTTCGCTTGGGGTTTTGTGCGGCTTTGCGAGTGTCGGCGCTGGGCTTGGATTCTGGCAAGTTGCGCTGGGGCCGGGCCGATCCAGAGGTTGGCGGGGCCGCAGGCTTAGAGCCAATTGGAAAATATCTGTTCTTATCTGCATCCCAGTACATTCCAGGTAGGTCTCGCATCGCAAGGGGTACACGACGAGTTTACGAATCTTGTATAATTGGTGGATTTGGGGTGGAGGAGCGAAGGCGTGACGTGATCAGCATGAGCAGTGACTGTGCTGGTACCGCTACCGAGATCCATCCTTTCACTTTCACGGCCATCATCTCCTGCTCTGCAGAACCGTCCGAACGCTCTGTCTTAGCTGCTCCATCTCCATCATGAACATAGATCGTTTTTCTAAAAACCAGAGTTCTGGCATCCCCTCGTGACTATGACCAAGACGACCTTCAGGTCCTGACTAGTTGCTGCGAAACGACTTCGTAAATGTGTGGACGTCCCTTTGTCTTGATCGCCCCTCGTGACCAACTATCCAGGGCCGAATGTATGAAAGAAATTTTCAAGAACTTCATTCAGATAATCAGCTTATCTTCTATTACGCTGAACACTTGGCCACACTTTCCCGACACTGTCAACGACGCGGGTGTATCATGTCATCGTTACCTTTACGCTCTCCAAAGCTTTAGTCTGGAATCGGGATGTTGCGATGTTACGCAATGCGACCTTAAAAGCTAAACATGAGGTTATCTCTGGAGAGGATGTTTTGTCTGGTTTTGCCGTTGAACGTTTACGCTCGTTTACGCCACCGAGGCAGCTGCTGCAGCCAAATTATCCGAAGATTTTGCCTGCGGTATGTAGCAGGCACAAGTATCGTTTCCATTATCCATGGCATGCTAATAGATGCCATTAATGCCCTCTCGACTCCGAGATGAAGGCTAGGCCGCCCCCTGATACTGCGGAGCAGCGGGTGCCCATTATCGTCGCTGCAATTTCTTCCCACTGGATGACTACTTAGGCAGCAATACAGTAGCCATCACAACCTCTGAATTAATTTCGACAATTCACACCCTCCTCCCCAAATGCTACTTGCCTTTCTCAGTTGGAGAACACCTGGAATTCTCAGTGCTGTCAAAGGCCAAGGCTCCCCATAATGTGTGGTCACGGTCCGCGAGAGCTCACATGCCTACGGTAAGGCGTTCCGCTCCAACCTTCCGATCGTGCTTCCGCCCCACAACGAATGAACTGTCGGTCATGACTTTTCAAGCTCCTTCCGCTGTTTGTTAAAGTACTGCCAACCCTGATCAATAGACCTAAGCGCTGAATTGGTGTCCCGATTTCCTAATTTTTCCCGAAGTTGAAAGCAGGCCTCTTTCGCCTCTTGACGGATTGGCGTACTGCTCTCAGTGGACCATCAGACTATCTTTCCGTGCACATGTGCGAGAACCACTGGTATTTGTCTTTTTCAAAGGCCTTCTGGCATATGAAATTGGACGGACCGCGTGCGTGCCCAGCGCAGGCTCTTATTCCCTTCCAGCTCGTCCAGTTCCATTTGCGCCGCCACTCGAATCTACATCAACCATCCATCTCGATAGATTTTCATCTGCTAATGTGCACGGAATCACGATGCCAGCGTGTGAATGCTCCAGGAACTGTGTACCCCATGCTGACTGGCTGAAGCGACTGATTATCTAGATTGGTCAAAATCACTGGCCACGGTCGACAAGACACTTGACAGCACTTGCCACCGCTTCATAATATCATAATCTGTGTTCGGAGCCACAGGCCCGAGTTATGTTTTCACAGCCCCGGTTTTGTTTTGACATTCTGTCAAGGCCTCAGTTTTATTTTCCTTTGCACCCGTAATCTTTGATTCAGGTGTTTTTCCGGTGAACATACCCCTGCATTATCACTAATAAAGACCAGGGTCTGGACCGTGGTTTGTGACGCAAGTCCGACGCGATGATTACCCAGTTGTTGAATCCGGCCGAGAGCTCTGAAAATTCTGGAGATATTCGAATTGGAATGGTGATGCTCGCTGCGAATTTGCTGAGGTGTCAGCTGGTGTCAGGGTTACATGCTTGGAGGAATATAAAAATGATTTGAGGCTATGGCCAAACTGATCGTCAACGGCGCCTGCCGCTGCCAATAATAATGCCGGTTTGATGGCCATGGTATTGGCCACTGCTCTCAGGAACTCTTGCTGGGAAACCAAATTTCCGTTGTTGCCAGCAACCTAAACACATCAACCCTCCCCGAAAATAACCCCATATTCTCCCAGACTCCTCGACTGACCGCACAGTCCAGAGCGGAAGGTTGATACCGAGGCAGCGACCACGTCGGCCTCATTCTGCCAGAGCCATCATGTCTCTTCATGTGTATGTGAGAGATCCCCCATTTGCTTTGCAACCACCACCATCAGCGTTTGGAGAGTCGGTTATCACAGGATTCGAACATCCCGAAGGTCAACTAGGCTTCAGTCTCGCCCCCAAGAACCGACCGCGCAAGAACTCCATGATTCCTCGTTACGCGCCGCCAGTGGAAAACATCCCAGCGATGGAGTCAAAGGTCAAGGAGTCCAAGCGCCCCAAATCGCGGGATGTGCCCAAGAAACAACGTTCATTACAATCGATCTTTATTCCTTCTTTCCTTCAATCTCCACCACCAAATATCGCGCTCCCTACGGCCTCGGGTTCGCAGCCAAGGTCTCGTGTGAGGTCTCAGTCCGCGCCGAGACGACCGAGCGCCTCCACGCTCATTACTACGAAGGCGAAGACCTCGCCAAACACCCGTAGCGGCTCACCCTCGCAATTTCTCATCGACGAGGATCCGTTTGCCAGTGCCTCCACGCTCCCCATGGCAATAAATATCCCCACATCTCCTCCACCAGACGCCAGTGGCTCTGGCCAACGGTCACCCACGTCGCCACCTGCGGCTACCGATGTTCTCCCGGTTCTCCCACCTTCTTCCCCTACTCCCTCACCAGTGCGGCCCAAATCCTCTGGAAATGCCCAATCTCGGGGAGGAGCTTACACCAAACCAGCGTTCACTTCGCGACCTTCTTTGCCATCATTGCATTCGCTTTCCCAGATGAATGTTGTCATACCAAAGAAGGTTTGTCTCTTCAAAGATATTTCTCGTCGCGCAATACTTAGACCAGTTTCTCAGACGCGAAAAGGGACAGTTGGAGCGCGTCTGCCATACGAGCCCTGGAACTTGAGCCCATCTCAACTCAGTCCCAACCTGCCGAGCTCTGGAGCTGCATCTGCATCCAGCGGCCACAAATTCAGAGTCCCTAGTGTGGCTGATTTTACGCTCAGTCTCGACGCAGGTCTATCCGACGTCGCAAGCCACCTTGAGCTTGAAGACGAGAACGACGAAGAGGAACACGACCTCCGGAGTTTATATCGCGAGTCCATACAAAGTTCGGTGCTCGATTCTATGCCCGACTCGGTGCTTGATTCTATGCCCGACTCGGTACTCGATTCCACCGACACCGAGTCCTACGCGCCCTCCCTGTCATATACCCCCTCCGAATCCGACATATCCTCCTTTGGTCTATCGCGCTCCTCCTCTCTTAGCCAATCCTCTTCCACTTCTTGGGCTGCTCTAGACCGTTTGGGGGCGGCGCATTCAAGTTCGGGGCACCCTCTAGTGTCGCCTTCACCCTCCCAATCCGAGTTCCCCAACCCCCATCAAGATACCCGTACGGAATATACCTTCGAACGATACCCTGACCACGACCCCTTGCAATCGGAGCCAGATTTTGATTATTATTATTGGGGGCGCACCTCGGCCGCCGAGGTCCGTGAAAAAACCACGCCCCCATCACCGCCCGCAGACCCTGGGCGGACCCCCCACACTTCATTCTACCACGTCGAAGACCCGCAGGCCGCCACATCTGCAGAAGAGCTGCTCGCCGCATCCCCCATGCACTTGAAGCCCGGCGACGATCTCGAGCCTGGGACATCCGCAAACACCATCAGGAGCAGCCTCCACGGTGCCATGAGGCCCGATTCTCCCATGATATCGTTAGTTCAGAACAGCCTCGGGCAAATAGAGGAACCGATCGATGGAGATAGTTGGAACAGGGGGAACAGCGGGAGCGGTGACCAATATTACAGACGAGACCAAAGCAGAGGGAGAGGGAACAGCTCAGCCGGTGGGACTGGGCAGGGCAGCAGCGGCTTGGGCGGGCAAGGTTCTGGTGGCGGGAGCGGCGGAGGTCGCGACGACCGCGGCGGGGATGATCGCAAATCCCGGCGCCCAGACATTTATTCCGCGGCCTCGACCACCCCGAACTCGGACGACGAAGAGGAGGCAAGCACGGACGACTATGGCGATCAGAGCCAGGACAAAATTGCTATCCGAGCGCGCGCACAACCACGGGCCACCGAAAGTCCAACCACTGGCACCGATGACGACATGCCCCTTGCTCAGCGCATTCCTACCGCCCTGAAAGCGCAAAAGACTATTCGTAAACAGGTTCGCGATGAGCGTGATCAGCGACGGAAGGAAAAGGCAGAAGCATCCGCCAGAAAGAGACAAAACACTGTCCCTTCTGTGGTACAGCCAGTCTCCACACAGTCGTTCTCCTCCCGCCTTTTAGGTCGGGTTCGCACGAAGACGATGCCCTCAAGCACACCGAGACCTTTCGCCGCGGAGGATTTGACGCAGAAGCTTTTGGGAGTGCAGGCGACTGGCTCCATCCCTGCTGCCACTTCCCAGCCTAGGTCACCCCTGGGAAACTCTTCTTTCGATCATGAGAACTTGGGGAAAAATCTCTTCGTCAAATCCCGCAGTTCAAGGCCAACCACAGCGGACAGTGCTTCCCGTGAGCAAGTTCTGCGGGCTCAGAGATCTCTCCACTCGCTGTCTGCAGCACCCGCACGGACTTCCCAGGAGAATTCTTCTCGGGGTCTGGGCAGGAGCAACACCAAAACGCGTCGTCCGGATGATGGATACCTCAGCGCCGCACCTCCCACCAGCTTCCACCTGGACGGTCGTAGCAGCACGGACAGGCCTAAATCTCGAAGGACGAGCGATGAAGCTAGCCGACCAAGCCATTCGTCCGCGCGGCCCTCTGCTGAATACAGTAGTGGTCAGCGTAGTGGCTCACGTCCACCAATGCCTCCCCTGCCCCCTGCTGAAGTATTGTCAAACATGGCCATGCAGTCGCCGCCGAAAGTCACGGTCGCGCAGCAACGTATCTTTATTGGCGACAAGCAGCGTTATAATACCGTCGAGACTACTCCATCTACTACTGCGGGTGAAGTTGTCCAGATGATCGAGCAACAAGGGGAACTCGAGCAGCTCAAAGGCGGCGTAGGCGGGTGGATGCTTTGGGAGGTTTCTCAAGATTTTGGCATGGGTATGTTGTCCTTTTCCTTCCTGATCAATGACAGCGGCTGATGTGTGGGTCTTCATAGAACGCCCGATGAGAGACTATGAACTCTTATCTGACGTGGAATCTGCTTGGATAAAGGACAAAATGGTTAACATTTTTGTCGTGAAGAAGTCTCCAATGTCTAATATTCTTGCTCGCTCTGTGAGAAAACTTCTTTAAGTTCCCACCATCATTTACCCATTCTTCTCTTGGTAGAATGTTCCTTCGAGCTCCCCGCGCACCAGCGGCTATATTGATTGGGAAAGCAAGAAGGGGAAATGGAGTAAGCGTTATATGGAGCTTCGGGAGCACAGCTTGTGGTTGTCAAAGAAAGATGTGCGGTTCATTGCCACACCTATTTTCTGTGGCTGTGGCTGACATTTTGCTTACTCAGGGAAAGGACGAGAATTTCCTATGCGCTTTGTCCAACTTCGATGTCTACTACGTGGGGAAGCACAAAGCTCCTAAGCCATTCGTTTTTGCTGTGAAGTCCACCGAGAATATCTCGCTCTTCGAGAGCGCGTCGGACTACGTCCACTACTTCTGCGCCAGCCAGAGGGACGGAGAAACATGGA
Source organism: Athelia sp. TMB (assembly GCA_014898675.1). NCBI lineage: Eukaryota > Fungi > Basidiomycota > Agaricomycetes > Atheliales > Atheliaceae > Athelia > Athelia sp. TMB. The sequence continues at coordinate 124,076 of JACXVL010000075.1, read as the reverse complement.
TGCAAGCTATACTATTAGCTCGGGTATGCATTTTGTTTTTCTGCGTAGTTGATAGGCGCTAACCAAAACTCTAGTCGTATGTCCTCTATCAGGAGCGCAACGTCCTTTTCTCTGGAGGAAACAGCGGTGCCCCTGTCGCTTCAAAGGGTCTCTCCAGGGCCGGCACCAGGAAGGATCGCCCTATTCAACCCCTTATTGATGTAGCCGCATCGTTAGCAGCAGTTCAGAGCCCACAGGGTGCGGTGTTCGAGCCCGGATCACTGTTAGCTAGACGTACGCCTGTCTGAGACTGATAAGTCCAGACAAGCTTTCTTGGGACATCTTGCATCGTTCTGTATATTATTAGTATGATAACTGTGTTTTTCGTATGCCGGTATGGATATTTTGTAGCAAGAGACAGACAATCAAATAACAGTTGTTGTTTAGACAATTTCAAGCTTAGATTTCAAGTGATTGCTCTGATAACTCTCAGTAAATACGATCAGTCCTGTGAAGGCAAGTAAATGTTGATATCCTACTTCCATTGGTACATAGCTGTTGCTATATTCAAGACCGTGACGGGCGACAGAGTAAATACAAGGGTGAAAAGGCATGTAAAGTGCAACTCAAGAAAATCCAGAAGTCGTGTATGATGGTAGGCCATTTTACTTTTTTTGCTTTTTTTTCAACATCTCGTTTCTACTAAGAGTAGCTTGGCGCACTTTGAGAATTACGCTTTAGGCGAGGAAGAAGGGATCAACGTTCCTGTCAGTCTTCAGATAGTAGATACAGAACATTACAGGGAAAATAGGATGCAAAGAAACAAGTACACCGCGAAGTCTAAATGGAATCAATCTGAAATTTTGGGCTTTTTCTTTGCAGGTCCGTCTTCGTCGCCACCTTGGGGTTTGGCCTTCGGCTTAGGTTTCGGGCGGGGCTTCGGGGCCTCGTCTACATCCATGGCATCATCGGCAGCCCCTTCTTTCTTCTTCGCTTTGGGCTTAGCTGCCTTCTTGGGTTTTGCATCGTCTTCAGCATCACTTTCCTTGGACGTCTTATCCTTTTTCTTCTTCTTTGGTGCCGCATCACCGTCTTTCTTTTCTGCTTTCTTCTTCTTGGGTTTAGCGACCTTTGCCATATCACGGTCTCCACTTGCATCAGAAGCAGTCTTGGCTCCATCTGAGTCGGAATCACTTTCAGATGGCGATCCTGCGTCTGACTCAGAAACATGGAAATCCTCGTCTGTAAAAAAGCGAAATTTAGTTGTCCAGCAGGAGTACTTGGGAAGATCATACAAACCTTCTTCGCTATCTTCGTCATCACCACCCAGACGAGGTTTCGAAGGTTCATCGTCGTCGCTAGCTACGCTTTGCATTTCCTCATCTTCGTCATCATCGCCGGCACCAGCCGCCAGAAGCATATCCACGTCTTGCACCATCTCGTTTTTGACTTTGATCTTCTTCTCGACCAGGTACTTTTCGGTAGGTTCATGCTCTTCCTTGTTCAGCGATGTGAACGTAAACTCGGGACCACTTTTCGTGACTATCTTCAAGTCAAATGTACGGGCGGCAGTACTCGCGCCCACTCGAGAGAAGACGACTTGATGGACATCGGAGAGCTCGACGAGAGTCGGTTGCTTTGAAACGAAGAAGATGTACTTTTCAAGCAGGAAGAGGTCGCCCTGAATGGCTTTCAGGTTGGCTTTTATGCCTGGATGTCCTTCGCGACTGAGCAGTTGAGAAAGTCAGACATTGTGCGCAGATAATAAAGCGAATGACTACCTTGAGAAGCTGCCAGAACCGATGATTTTCTTCTTCGTGAGCGCTCGAAAGACTCCCGATACAACTTCGAAGGTAGGATCTTCGTAGTTCTTTTTCAGCCTGTCATACGTGTCTACTTCCTCTCTGTACAGTCATGGGTAAGAGCATCCCAAACGCGTAGATAATGTAAACTCACTGCGACATATTGAGCTCTGCCGTCGTCTCCTCCTCGCGCGCAAATTGCATGACCAGATACTGGTATCGCGTTTGGCCTTGTCGAATGGGCGTGTTGAGACCCAACTAGAGTGGAAACAGTAGACAGAATCAGAAAAGTATTTGAATGAAGTATGCTATATGACTTACGATGAATAGGACGTGCAAATCATCCTTGGGCAATAAGAAGAGACGTGCTATGCTTGAGTAAAGAATTTTGTAGTCGTAAGTTTTTCCACGTAATCTCAAGAACTCGGGGAACATGTCCACATCATAGCGTCCCCTTGGTGTGGATATGAGGACCTCCTCAAAGCTGAGAATGATGTCTCCAGTGACCTGGCCGATCTCTGCTTTGTCCTTGATTGCGTCGTGGAAGACTTGCGCGGCACTGATTTCCTCTTCGTCGTCATCTTCCGCGTCGGACTTCTGCGAGCCCGCATCAGAACCGCGGACTTTCGTGTGTGTCCCGGGCACATGGAAGCGAATCTCGACCATTTCATCTGGGGCGCCTTTGGGTCTCTTTTTGGCATCATCGTTGATAAATTCGAGTGAGACTTCGGTCTTCCCGGCGATATTTGAGTTGGCCACTTTGTCGAGCGGCAGTTCAAAGGACGTCTTGTTGGAGACCAGAAATGCAAGTTCTTGGCCTAATTTCCACAGAGGGTCAGAAAGAACAGGCTACACGTGTGAGATCACTGCGCACCTTGAAAGTCGGTAACTCCCCAATTCCAGCCCTTGACCGAGACTTCTTTAACTTCCAATGTAACTCCAAAGTGTTGCTTGATAAGACTAGCCAACTTGTCGTGGTCCTGGAAATTGCTTTTAATCGGCAACTCTTTCAACTAGTGACATTGCATTGCTCACCTCGCGCAAAAAGCCATCAAACGTATGTCTCTTCCTGTCCTTCGTTCCTACTCGCAGCTGGAAGTTTCGCGCCACGCGAAGCCATTGGGCCCATTTGATGCTCTCCGATGGCAGCAAGGTGCGTGCCTCGGTCTCTACACCCTTCCACCCCATACCGCTCGCGGCGACACGGAATTCTAGACAGTAGGGAAGGAATTAGCACAATAGAAAGCTACGCAAGTGTTCAATGGGACATACTGCCAGCCTCTAGCGACAGCCCGAGGTATATGCGATCGAATTCAGTGGTCATCGTGGTCCGTGAGCAGTTGGTGCACAGGCGAAGACCGTAAGAGACGCGTTGTCGGAGTTTCAATGTGAAGGACGCGCCCAAGGCAATGAACCAGGCGATCACTTTCGGCTTGCACTGAATCGTTACTACACGACTCTTCCCCTTCATCGACGCTGAAGAGTTGAAGCTTCAGGATCAGTGCACTAGTTTTCTGCTGGAGAATTATCTGGTAGCATCCGGGCAATCTGATCTGCACTGGTTAGCGCTGGCGAACACCTATAAAGACGACATCTACATTCAAGCCTCATTCCATAGGACAAATGAATTTGGAGGCGCACTCGAGAGATGTCCAAGAGCGAACGTTCTGCAAATGGTGGAGATGAAACCCTTTCGCATGTGGCTTCATTTACTCATTATCCCCGCTTCTCTTACCCTTCCTTAAGGCTTAACACGAAGCTGGAGGCCAATGATTACCCGCCCATGGAGTCGCTAGTGCGGGATCTCTCAGACGGTGTTCGTCTGATCCAGCTCATGGTGCGTCTTTGATGTGTGTATGGTGAAATCTCGTTGCTTAATACCCCGATCACAGGAGATAATGGGTCGGTTCGATATCTCTTGAAAGCCTGAAGTTTGACGAACACACTTGATGCAGGTGATACGTCACTCGGACGCTACAACAAAGCACCACGTATGCGCATTCAGAAAGCGGAAAACGTGAACAAAGCTCTCGAGTTCATCAACTCGCGAGGCGTAAAGCTTACAAATATCGGGCCTGAAGGTGTGCAACCTGTTGTGAATCCTTGCTTGGCCTGACCATCCTGTACGAAAGATATCATCGATGGAAATATTAAACTTATTCTCGGCATGATATGGACTTTGATCCTTCGCTTTGCTATAGCAGACATCAGGTATTTATGAATACATTCATCCTGAAAGCAAGCACAACTTATCACATGATCCTTTTAGCGCAGAGGGACTTTCAGCCAAAGAAGGTCTTCTACTATGGTGCCAGCGCAAGACAGAGCCATATAGCGATGTCAACGTTCAAGATTTCTCATACAGCTGGTCTGATGGACTTGCTTTGTTAGTCTTCGACCACAAGTAGATGCCCAAGAAGCTGACATTGGCCCACAGATGCGCCCTTATACACGCTCATCGACCTGACTTGATAGACTATGATAAATTAGACAAGGTGATTTGATCCACTCATACTCTCCGCAGTCTGCTAAGATTTTGACGATGCTTCGACAGTCTGACCGCCATGGTAATACCGCGCGAGCATTTCGCGTTGCAGAAGAGCATCTGGGGATACCTGTAAGCACCCCGCGAAGAGAATGCTTCATATTTGACATACTAGCTTGCAATTAGCAACTGTTAGAGGTCGAAGATCTCTGCGACAACAAACCAGATGAGCGCAGTGTCATGACCTACATTGCCAGCTTCTTTCATGCCTTCTCGTCTATGGGTAAGCCTCTCGGCCATGTGCACGTGTCTCTGGCGTGCTGACCATCAATACCGTTCGATGCAGACCAGGCCGAAACTGTTTCTCGCAGAGTAGAAAAGTTTGCAGAACTGATGCAATCTGTGTGGATGTCCAAGAACGATTACGAGCGCCGCGTCCGTGCTGTATGAGCTTGATCTTCTGTATCTCGTTCAGTGCCACTAACTTCCACCGGTTAGCTGCTGTCTGCCCTTCTTGAGATCCAGGCGGAATGGGAAGCTTCCCACTTTACTGGCAGCTACCCAGATGCCAAATCATATTCGGTAAACTTCGCCAAGTACAAGCAGACCACCAAGAGAACATGGGTGACGGAGCGACAGGACGTTACGACGCTGTTCGGCAACGTACAGACGAAGCTTCGGACGTATGGATTGAGAGAGTATGTTCCCCCTCACGGGCTGTCGCTTTCGGTCGGTACACTCTCAGTTGTAGTCTACATGCTGAGGCCCAAGCGTTTTTGTCATAGGATCTTGATGATGCATGGCATGGCCTATTAGTCTCCGAAGCCAAGAGATCCCGAGCCATCAACGCTCAGATCAGACAGTGAGTCTTGTGACCTTTTTGGAGAGTAAATTTGACCTGGTCGTACAGGATTAAGGAGACTCTACGGAAGCTATTTGCGGATCTAGCGAACGACTTTGAGCAGCGCCTGCATGTCATCTCGTCGGAGCTCACAGCTATAGAAGGGCCTTTGGAGGTCAGCTAGATTCCTGGTATGGATTGTATATCACTGAATTATGTCTCCCTTGATAGGAACAACAGGAAAAAGTTCGCCAAATCCAAACCCGAATACCTGCACTTTCGGATACTCTTGCCACAGTAGCTGCTGCTGAAGGCGAATGCAATGCAGCCAACGTTGAAGAGAATGATTACACCGTCTTCACATGCCAAGATCTCGCTTTTGAATTAGAACTTCTGGTGCAAAGCATTGCCAAAAAGATTGCCTTCATTGACAACCAGGTGCGCAGTAATATAATGTGTTTCCAGACCTGCCTACTGACCAAACTGTGTAGATTGTGTCTCGCAATATGACCAACCTGACACCTGCGCAATTGGAGCAATTTGAAAGCACTTTCCGATACTTTGATCGCGATGAGACGAACACGCTGAGCCAATCCGAAATGACTGCGGCCCTGGCTAGCTTGGGAATCATGTACTCTGACGAAGATATGGACTACATTTACGACCAGCTGTTGCAGAACTACGGCGCAGTCTCTTTCGAAGCATTTATCAACCTTTTGGTTGACATTACCGAGGATCAGACGTCAGCCGAACAGCTGCGCGAGGCGTTCCGCGGTATCGCAGCAGACAAAGTAAGGGATCCCTCCATTCTAGCTCTAGTTTGTATCACCATGCTCACAGGTTCTTCTTCAGCCTTTCGTGACAGAACTCGACCTGCGGGTTGCGCATCTGCCTGCGGGTGCGATAGGATACTTACGCGAGGTCATGCCATCCGCAACCAACGAGCAAGGGGAACCAGAGTATGATTACGGGGCGTGGCTCGACAGCACATTTGGGTAGCGCGAGTTATTGGCCGAGCATATGTATTGTAATATTTTCATCAGTTAGATGGGGATGATTGTACAGATATTTCACGTCTGACTATTTAGTTGATCTGGCGAAGCAACCTGTAACAAGCTGGCTGTGTCCCTTCAGCTGCGTCGCAACTGCGACTGGCAGTGCTCGCCCAAAAAGGCAGTCGAGATTAGCCACATAGGCCATCGCGATAAACATCTCGACCACCAACCTCCTCCTCCTCCTCCCTGTCCCACCTGTCTCCCAACCATGGCCAGTGAACCTAATGGTGTGACTGTGTCGTGTTTCTGATCCTCGTTGCTCCACACAGTCCATCAATGCGGGTATCAGTCTGCACCCAGACTGCCAAACTCTGGTCACGCAACTTAGCATGAAGAGGGCCTCTGTCAACAAAGACAAGGCCAAGCTGCGATACATCATCTTTGATTTTGAACAAAACTACGAGCAGATCGTGGTCTCCAAGACTGGGGAGGAGGCACATGGCAAGAGCGCGAAGGAGGAATACGAGGACTTCCTTCAGGTGTTCACGTCTCCCAACTTGTCAAGCCTAGCGGTATACGACATGCCTTACACCACCAGAGCTGGCGCGTCACACTCAGCGCCTATCCTAATTCATTTGTGCGTTTTTCTGTTGATGTCATCGCCACGGTTGACCTGATATGCTCTTTGTTGGCGTGCAGTAACGCCGACAACAACAACTCAGCCATTACGAAGATGATGGAGAAGATTAAGCGCCGTATGATTGCTGTCAACTCCCTCGAGATCATGCGAAGGACATTCAAAACCAATTTGGTGATGTCAGAGGACACAGAAGCGGATTTGGAATACGACATTGGTATGCACATCTTGCATCTGATCCAGGCTCATATAAAGCTAATCTGAACCACTCTTTCATCACTTAGTGATCAAGCAACTCGAGAAATAGATATTCTATTTTCTCCCGCTTCAGGATTTCGTCCGTGTATGTACCATTGGTGTTGTTCGACAGAGCGAAAGAGCGGTGTACCCAATTCAATGTTTAATCCCAAATCCAATTTGCATCTATGACTGTATTGCACCTCCAAACAACGCATCGGAAATGGAACATTTCAATTTTCATGTGGCAGGGGGATTTGCGTCTGGGCGGCCATTGCAAAAGCTTTCCTAACTAAACTATAGCTACAATCGGGATCAGCGCGTCCAACCACTGGTTGGAGTGGACAGAACGGGAGTGAAGAGGCGGCCGTGGTCGGCGGCGCAGAAAGCATGCACAATTGAGACCGCCTGGCGTTACTGCGCACGTAAGAGGTATTGAATTTGCACTACATTTGCACTACTTCTTTTGTCTTGTACCGCAATGCCCTCAAGCCGCCGTTCATCAGCGAGCAGCAGCGAGCAGTCCTTCAAATCTGGAAGGTCTGCGATCTCGGCCAATGACTCCAGCGCGGCCCTTGTCTTGATCCATGAACCCGAAGACTCGGAGCACCCTTTCGAATTTAGCGATGAGGACGAAGACTATGAGCCTTTAGATTTACATCATCGCTCTGCATCCTCCGTGCCTGCGCTCTCTCCATCGACCGTGTTCGTTTATCTTCTGGCGCCCTATCTATCCCTCGGCGCATTGCTGTTACCAGGCACTCTGGTACAGTTAAAGTATGGTCTGGGGGCGCTTGTGCTATTCGCTGTACTGTCAGCGTTTGTCAGACAGATCTGGTACATGCTAGCTAGATACATGCGCAATCTAAGTATGGAAGCAGTCATCGTCGATTCTTTGGCTCGAGGAAGGGGTAAAGAAACACGCAGAAGTATCTTGAGGGGCATCATACGACTGGGGACCGGATTTCTCAGAGTGGTATTGGCGGCTCTATATTTAAGAGGTGCGTGCATACTATACCTCTCTTTTTAATGACAGTACTGATCTAAATGCGTTTGTACAGATGCGGTGGACAATCTTCCACAGACGGATCTCATCCCACATGTACCCACTCGCCCGATATTGACCGTAATAGTTGCGTTGGGCATACTCCCTTTGGCTCTGGCCAGTTCCTGGGCGGCCAAGCGCATCATTTGGTCTACTTGGGTTGCTGTCACAATCTACATCATCTGGCTTGGGAGCGTCTCGTACGCACACGCCCAAGGCATTCTGGAGGTCAAACCGCAGAGCGATAACCTCTGGGAAGGGATCAGTAAGTACCACGCAATAACAATGCGATATCATTGGCTTATCTGTGAGCCCCTAGCTACAATCGCATTCGCATTCACATCCTCCTCCACTCTTCGCCTCTACGCGGCCCTCAAGGGATCTGCGCCCTTGGTCACCACTAAGAGCAAGAAGTCGCGCTCATTCAGAATTCTCTCAGTTCTCTCAGTTGCTTTTGGAGCAGCACTCATTCTTCCTCTGGTCTTTTTCTCCGCCATGCCCAACCATCCAGTAAGTTCATTCATCCCGCCTCTACACATCGTGTCAAGATTCAAACTTCTTTGCATAGGAAACGGCGACGCTAGAGCCAAACGCACTTGTCTCGACCCTCGCTGCAATCAACCTTGCACTCAGAATCCCGTTTCTCCTCGTTACTGCGCCGGCCATACCATTACCCGTCGTTCTGCTTCGTTCGACCACTTCCACTTTCCAGCACGGACTATCACGGGGCTTGATATGGACTCTCGTGCTTCTGCTTAGTCTTGGCACCTCGCTAGGAAGTGCGGGGGCAATTTTCAGTCGGGTCCTTGGTGATGTGGGCCTCCTCGCTGCTCTATCGTCCACGTACCTTTTACCCGGTACGTTATCTCTCGGCATCTCCGAAAATGGCTCTTATTGATCGCTCATTCTTTGCAGCTCTGGTACACATAATCACGCACCATTTCAAACGTCCGCTGTCTATCATCATTCCCAGCACCCCACTCACCGCCACCATCTCCCGCGGACATTCGCCATCATCCCCAGCCGCGCCCGCACCGACGCCCTCTCCATACGACGAGCTTCTTCAGCGGAAGGAGCTCTCGATGCAACGCCGCCGACTTGCCCGCAGGATCGTCTGGGACGTGGGCGTGTGGGTGGTACTGGCGCCTGTTGGCGGCGGCGGGGCGGTGTGGTGCACAGGGAGGATTTTAGGACAGTGGTGATTGTGCACTCTAAGACTTACGAGATTGCTGGTCTCTCTCGTTTGGATACCGCCGCCACAGATGTGGTTCATCTACAGACGCCCCTGGCCGATGGGAATGGCTAGGGATATTGGACTGATCGTACTGTATTGCTCTGCGTCACCGGCGCCCGTTTGTTTCCCTACCACCTGCCACATCCATGTATTGCAATAGAAGGTTTCGGATTCATTGTACATATAAATATCTCCTGGTATCACAACATGAAAGCTTCTGGCTGAACGGCCCCTTTCGATGCGCTGGCAGACTGATACTGCGCATCAAGTTTAACCCTCCCACATGTATTCATCTGCCGGGGGGACGGCACTGCAAGCATCTATTTCTTGACTTGTGATGCAGCGAGCTTGTCGGCCGTGCGCCGTCTGTAGTCGAGTCCGCCAGCAGATATTATTGCCGCATTAGGCGGCGTTGTGGCTCAATTAGGGATTTGCACCTCATTCCAATACCATGTCGTGCTGGCTAACAATGACTTGGCCCTTGGGTTCTATCTAGGATTTTCTAGCGAAGAAGCATTCCCTAGGTCGCACATCAACACTTCTGCATGCTGTCTTGCTCTCTATCACCTTCTGAGTACCATCTGTTCCCCGTGTCACAGCGAATGTCGCCCAGACCACACTGACCGACCGTCGGACGCGGCCATCGCTAACTGGCCTTCGAATTCTACCAACAAGAACGGGCTTGATCCCTAATGCGAGTTATTCTAGGATCTTTGCCTCTACTGTACGCTCTCCGTGGCAGCGTCATGATCCTTCGAGTATCCACTGCTTACCCTTTCGGCAAGCTTGCCGCGCGCTCTTGGATCTTGGAATGATTGGACGTCCGCAATCTATCAAACGTGGTTTAAATACTGGTTGATTCACTCCTGGTAACCTCATCAGCTTCCTCTTCGATAATCATCTCGCCCACATCTCTCTTTCTCATCAACAATGCTCTCTTGCTCCCTTATCACGGCCGCCGCACTGTCCCTCTTCGCAGGCAGCGCTCTTGCCGAGTCGCATCAAGTCACAGTAAATTGATATATCTGTCTTCTTTAGTTTACGCTGACATTCGACTTAGTTCACTAACAATTGCGGTTATGGCACTCCGCTTTTCCTTTATCAGGGCAACGGCAACCCGCAGGGCGCCACCACCATCTCCGGCGAACTGAATGGTGGGATCGCATGGCTCGGAGATTGGAGCGACTGCGAAGCCTCTGGTGTCAACTGCGGTGCCGTCGAGTTCACTCTCCAGAATACCGGATACAGTCAGGCCGATATCACTCTCGAGGTTGGGACTAATGGGGAATGGGGCAACCACCAATAGTGCGTGCCAAGTTTTTTCCACAGTTCAGCGAGTTGAGAAATGCGCTCCATTTGTAGCACATACCCACTCGCGTTTAACTTCATCAACGGATGCAGTAACGGTCTTTCCTGCGACTCCTCGAACTGCGCCGATGCGTCCTTCAGCCCCACCCAGGTACCCCTGGTGCAGTGCTCTGCCGACAACGCTGGGGTAAGCGGCCTGATTTGTTATTCTGAGTGCCAGAAACTTACACAGGTAACTTTTAACAGATCAATATCCAGTTCTGCTAGAACACCACCCATGATCGTCCGTCCTCGTGATAAGCGAGGTGAACTTTATCCAGGCTATCGTAAATAGTTGACTCCCCTCGTCACAATGCAACTCGTGCTCTATACACCAATCTAACAACAAGAAACCGATGATCGCTTGGCCGGCTGTACGGCATCAGTCGGACTTCAGAAATTACATAGCAATGGAAGTCTACACTGGGTCTAGCGACTGGGAGACCTTAGCAAATCGTTGCTTTGGGGTCTACTCGGGTACTATCGACACAGGTCATTCCTGTACACCACACACGATGCTGAACTTATTCTCGCCAGTTCTCCTTGCCTTCCCGTGCACTCATACTATTAAATCTCTCGCGTCGAATGAGTTGTCTCTACCATATGTACTCCTCATCTCCGGTAGTGGATGGGCCGCTGGAAATTGCAACCAAGTACCATGCGAAAAGGATAGAGTCAGAGTTAAGTGTAGCTCTCCCCCCTAGGACCCCTGGAGGAAGTTGTCGCCTTGGAATGAGAGGAGGCAGCCAGTTGCCGCACGCCATCTTGAGGTGACTTCGCACCAAGTAGCAACACTACGAAACGAACCCAAGACATTGCACGTGGACTTGGGCGTGGATGAAGCATGTGGGCAAATGAACGAAAATAGAGGTAACACGAGGATAATGGATGACTCAGGGAACGCAATAGGTGCATGACTTCTTGTCACTTGTGGTCTGCGCAGAATCATCGATACTAGGGTCATGGAAAGATGGTGGTGGTGGCCCAGGCCGCGGTCATTCAAGTTTCAAACTCCGCGTTGCGTGCAATTGAATTGGATCCCTTCCGAGTCAGCTCCTGTGGCTTCCGACGATCATCTCTTCTGGTACTCTCTTCGTTATCTTAATCTCGGAACATACGTACTCGTGCGCCAATTATAGATTTCCCAGCCTTACTTTTGCCACGTTACTGTTATCAACTTCCCCTTTCCTAGGCGATCCCACCCCCACGGACAGGCACACTAACAGCTCTGAACCCTCTGTGCCGACATCAACATTGACGCTCTGGAGACTTTTGGTGGGTTTGGCATGGCTCGCACATAGGCCGTGAATGGAAAAGAAATGGACTACGGAATGCGTTACTCTAGCTTTGTGTGCATGACTCTACGGTCCCGTCAATTGCAGAAGTTTATCTTAGAAGTTCATAGGCATCAGCCGCTGAACAATGTTGAGTTCTCCATAAACATATTACACTTATTTGTTGGCTGATTTCCGGTAGCCAGCCATTGAAATTTGTACCATCGCGGATCCCGTGTGCTGCATGAGCTGCATGAGTCGCGGATTTAGAGCAAATACTCTTCCTTGCGGTATGTATCCTCACAAATGCTTGGCTAGCGCCTAGATATCACTGACAGTCACATGTTGCGCCTCCACAGGAGCTAAAGAATGATGAGCGAATAGTGGTCGATATATCGGGCTCATCTGATACAGTTACTGCCGTTCAACCGTACGAAAGGGGTGTCCAAGACCTTCCATCCCCCTCGGCGAATTGATTGGCACCCATGACCCGGTCTCGAACTTAATGTAAGTGTTATAAATACATCAAAGGTGGTTGAGATTGCTGAACTCGTCATGGCCCCACTTCTCGAATCATCTGCCGCACTCGGCGCATTGCTCATTGCGGTCTATGTTGTGTATGCTTTGCTGTCGCAGCGATCTCGACGTGTACGACTCCCTCCCGGTCCAGCTGGATGGCCTATCGTCGGAAACATGTTTGATGTCCCCAAGAGCGGTGCGGAATGGATTGACTACCGCAACATGGGCGAAAAATACGGTTCGTCTGCTTGGTCTTGCTTGGACAATTGGCTCACGCGACTCCTCTACTAGATTCTGATATTATCTATCTGGATGTCTTTGGCACGCGAATAGTTGTCCTCAACTCTTTTGAAGCAATTACCGAGCTGCTCGAGAAACGTGCTCGGATTTATTCCAGCAGGTGAGCAAGTAATGTAGCCTGAATGCAGCAGCAAGTGTTGACTAACGGTCTTAGGCCGCGATTTGTAATGGTTCAGGAACTGTAAGCGTTACTTCTACCACTTGTGCAAAATTAAATTGAAAGAATACTAACATTGCAGAATGGGCTGGTCTGAGGCATTAGTGTTTATTCCATACGGGAGTTCTTGGCGATCACAACGACGTCTATTCCACAGCGAGTTTGACCCGCAAGGGAAGGAATCTATTTGGAATCACCCACATCAAATACATGGTGTCCATGAAACGCTTCATAGGCTGCTCGAAAGTCCGGATCAGTGGAAGTCCCATTTTCGACAGTGAGTGTCAGCCTTTCCTCTAGCTTCAGTGCGATATTAATCCTAGTTAACATAGCCAAGCAGGTGCCACTATACTCGAGATCGCATACGGTGTACGCGCGAAAACAGACGAGGACCCGCATATAGCCGCAGCGGAAATGACAGCGCGATACGCAGCAGATGGAGCCACACCGGGCAAGTACTTAGTCGACACGCTTCCCTGGTTGAAATACGTTCCTGCATGGATTCCTGGTGCATCATTTCAAGCTGTTGCGCAAGAAGCCAAGAAGGTCATAGCTGCCTCACTCTCAATCCCATTTGAGGCAGTCAAGGCGGAGATGGTGAGCAGGGATTTCACAGCAGATAGAGTGCACTTACGATCAGGTACCAGGCTCAGGGCATAGCTAATCCTTCCTTCACGGCGAGGTGTCTTGAGAAAGTGGATCAAGATGGCGACATACCATACCAAGAGTCGGTTATAAAGGATGTTGCCGGAGTGATGTTCTCTGGTACGCTTGCTTTTTATATTCACCCGACAGGATTGGAATATGAACTTTAGATTTTCACAGCTGCCTTGGAAACGGTAAACTTACTTCGGATCGTCATTCTGAAAGCCACTGAAAGCCTTTCCGAGCCAGACGGCCCTAACGTTCTCCTCATTCATGCTTGCAATGGTCAAGTACCCCGAGGTTCAAGCAAAAGCGCAACGGGAACTCGACACCATCCTGGGGCCTAACAATCTACCGGTGTTTGCCGACAAAGAGGATCTGCCGTATCTTTCTGCTCTCGTGAAGGAATGTCTTCGCTGGGAGGTTTTGTTCCCATTCTCCCTTCCGCATCTATCTACTTCAGACGACGTCTACAACGGCTACCACATTCCTGCCGGTACCATGGTGCTTCCTAATACATGGTACACTCGCATCCATACCATTTTACCCTAATCTAACTTTAATCCACCACTTTAGGGCCGTATTGCGTGATGAAAGTGTTTATCCGGAAGCGGGGAACTTCAATCCCGACCGCTACCTCACCAAGGAGGGAAATCTCGACCCTTCAGTCAGAGATCCTGAAGCAGCCTTTGGGTACGGCAGGCGTATTTGGTGAGCGTTGTCTTCAAATTCCATAGTCCGACTCAAACTAAGTGCACAGTCCTGGGCGCCACATGGCGCGGGAGTCCATCTGGCTGACCGTAGGTTCCATCCTCGCCTGCTTCAAAATCGAGAATTCCGTGGATGTCCACGGAAATGTGATAGAACCATCAGGAAAGTATCTCTCGGGTCTGTTAAGGTGCGATAAGCCTCTATTTTATTATGCCCACAGCTAACCGTGTCCAGGCAACCCGAGCCCTTTTCTTGCAGCATCAAGCCACGTTCAAAGGAGATTGTGAATATCATCAGGGGGCTATAGTGGCCGCAGCTCAGATATCTCGAACGACTGATGCCAGCAGACTCAAATATCGTTGTAACAATACGTAGGCGTGGTTATCATAGTGGACGCGGGAGATCATCAACATCAAGTACTGAGCGCCGAACATCGATGCTGAGTGCTAGACGCGGCGTTGTAGCATTCCGGAAGGCCCCACGAACAAGCACCTAGCACCGGACTCACGGCGCACAATTGCATCGGCTCTTTCAGTACGGGCTGCAGCAGTCGCCGGAGAACGCATTCCTGTAGATTTGGGGGACTACTGTGGTCCAGTCCAGTCCAGTCCAGCTACGCTCAAAGTAGTTTTCGTGATCATGCATCAGACTGGAAGCAGATGATGAGACAAAAGACATGACCGCATATGCGCCAGAGTCCAAGTTGACTGAAAGTGACTGTGCTGTGTTCCCCCTAACTTTGGCTGGTTTTCGAGCCTTCGAGTTAGTTTAGCACGGTCGCGCGTTCGCGGTGGCCTGTCGCCTGGGAAAGGGAGAAGGCCATTTTGGAGTAACTAGATAGCAACACTGCGAAACGAACTCGAGGCATTGCACGCAGACTTGGGCGTGGGTGAAAACCGCGCGAAAACGGACGAGAACAGAATTGAAGAGGAATGATTGAGGACGGAAGACGTAATGAGTACATGGATTCTTGCGGTCTGCGCAGAAACATCGGGGTCATGGAAAGATGGTGTTGATGCACACGAGTCCGTGACAGATTGGGTGAGAGAGAGAGAGAGTAGCCTCAGGAGTCAGGCCCCTTAGTCGTCGCGGTCTTTCGAGTTTCAAACTCCGCGTTGCATGAATGACAGCTGTCGTCCAAACAGCTCCTGTGACCTCCGACGATCATCTCTTCTGGTACTCTCAAGCCATTCTCTTCTTATCTTACTCTTGGGACATACGCCAATTATAAACTGCCCAGCGCTTCCGCCACGTTGCTGTTACCAAATTCCCCTTTCCATGATGAATTGATCCCTGCAAACAAAGCACGTTGACAGCCCTGAACTCTTGACGACATAGATGCTGAAAACTCTTGGGTGAGGGTCGGCAGAGCAGACAAACGGCATAGGCCGCAAATAGATCGAAAATACCAAAGATTGATATACGAAACTTTCTACTCCAGTTGTATGTGCAAGACTCTACGGTCTGGTCAGTTCCATAAGCATATCTTGAACTTCCATGGACGTCAGTTGCTGATTAAATGTTGAGTTTTCTATGAACATGTCGCACTTGTTGACTGATTTCTATTGACCAGTCATTGAAAAATGCATGGTTGGCGCCTAGATACCACTGGCAGGCACATGTTGCGGCCTCACTCTACTGAAGTTAGATAATGATGAGGGAATAGTGCTCGATATATCCGGCTCTTCTGATTCAGTTACTGCCGTTCAACCGTACCAAAAGGAAGTCCGAGACCTTCCATAGACCCAAATCGGCGAATTGACTGACATCCATGACCCGGTCTTGAACTTAATGTCACTGATATAAATACGTCGAAGACAGTCGAGATTGCTGAATTCTTCATGGCCCTACTTTTCGAATTATCTGTCCCGCTCGGCGCATCGCTCATCGCGGTCTATGTTGTGTATGCCTTGCTGTCGCGGCAATTTCGGCGTGGACGTCTCCCCCCTGGTCCAGCTGGATGGCCTATCGTTGGAAACATGTTTGATGTTCCCAAGAGTGGTGCGGAATGGATTGACTATCGCAACATGGGCGAAAAATATAGTTCGTCCGTCTGGCCTCATTTGGATAAATGGCTCATGCAACTCTCCTAATAGATTCTGATATCATCTATATGGATATCTTTGGGACGCGGATTGTTGTCCTCAACTCTTTTGAAGCAATTACCGAGCTGCTCGAGAAACGTGCTCGGATTTATTCCAGCAGGTGAGTAAGTACTGTAATCTGAATGCAGCAGCAAGTGCTGACCAATCGTCTTAGGCCGCGATTTGTCATGGTTCAGGAGCTGTAAGCTTTACTTTAATCACTTTGCAAAATCAGATTTAGGAATAACAACGTTGCAGAATGGAGTGGTCTGGGGGATTAGTGCTTATGCCATACGGAAGTTCTTGGAGATCACAACGACGCCTTTTCCACAGCGAGTTCGATCTGCAAGGCAAAGAATCTGTTTGGCATCACCCACATCAAATACACGGAGTCCATGAAACGCTTCGCAGGATGCTCCAAAGTCCGGATCAGTGGAAGTCCCATTTGCGCCAGTGAGCGTCGGCCTTTCCTCTAGTTGCGGTGAGACATTGATACGAATTGACACAGCCAAACAGGCGCAACCATACTCGAGATCGCGTACGGTGTACGCGCGAAAACAGACGAGGACCCACACATAGCCGCAGCGGAAATGATAGCGCGATACGCATCAGATGGGGCTACACCGGGCAGGTACTTAGTCGACACAATTCCCTGGTTGAAATATATTCCTGCATGGGTTCCTGGCGCATCATTTCAAGCTATTGCGCAAGAAGGCAAGAAGGGAATAGCGGCCTCACTCTCAATTCCATTTGAGGCTGTCAAGGCGGCGATGGTGAGCAGGGATCTTACAGCAGATAGAATTCACTTACGTCTATGTAACAGGCCCACGGCATAGCTAATCCTTCCTTCACGGCGAGGTGCCTTGGGAAATTGGATCAAGATGGTGACATACCATACCAGGAGTCAATCATAAAAGATGTTGCCGGAGTTATGTTCGCTGGTGCGTTTGCTTTTTATATTCACCCAACAAGATTGGAATATGAACTTTGGATTTTCACAGCTGCCTTTGAAACGGTAAGCTGACTTTGGCTCGTCATTCTCAGGGCCACTTAAAGCCTTTCCGAGTCAGACGACTTTAACGTTCTCCTCATTCATACTTGCAATGGTCAAGTACCCGGAGGTTCAAGCAAAAGCACAGCGGGAGCTCGACACCGTCCTGGGGCCAAACCATCTACCGTCGTTTGCTGACAAAGACGACCTGCCGTATCTTTCTGCTCTCGTGAAGGAATGTCTCCGCTGGGAGGTTTTGCTGCCATTCTCTCTTCCGCATCTATCTACTGCAGACGATGTCTACAACGGCTACCACATTCCCGCCGGTACCCTAGTGCTTCCTAATACATGGTACACTCGCATCCATACCCCTTTACTCCGATCTGACTCTAACTCACCGCATTAGGGCCATATTGCGTGATGAGAGTGTCTATCCGGATGCAGGGAACTTCAATCCCGACCGCTACCTCACCCAGGAGGGAAAGCTCGATACTTCCGTCCGAGATCCTGAAGCAGCCTTTGGGTACGGCAGGCGTATTTGGTGAGCATTGTCGCCGATTTCCACAGTCAGACTCAAACTGAAGATGTACAGTCCTGGACGCCACATGGCGCAGGAGTCCATCTGGCTGACCGCAGGCTCCATCCTCGCCTGCTTCAACATTGAGAAATCCGTAGATATCCACGGAAATGTGATAGAACCATCAGGAAAGTATCTCTCGGGTCTGATCAGGTGGGTGAACCCCTACTTCGGTATGTTCACAGCTAACCGTGCCCAGGCAACCCGAGCCCTTTTCTTGCAGCATCAAGCCACGCTCAAAGGAGATTGTGAATATTATCAGGGAGCTATAGTGACCGCATCTCAGATATCTCGAACGACTGATTCCAGCGGACTCAAATATGTTTGTAACAATACGTAGGCGTGGTTATCGTGGCGAACACGTGAGATCACCAACATCTGGTACTGAACGCCGAACATCGGTGCTGAGTGCTGGACGCGGCGTTGTAACATTCTGGAAGTCCCACAAACAGGCACCTGGTACCGGATTCCGAACGGCGCACAATCGCATCGACTCTTTCAGTATGAGCTGCGTCAGTCGCTGGAGAACGCGCTCTTGTAGATTTTGGGCCAGCCCAGTCTAGTCCAGTCCAGCTTCGCTCAAAGAAGTCTTCGGGACTCTCGTCACTTAACGTGCGTCTTGAGAACAGCACTAGTTATTGGCCAGTCGACGGTTATCGGGTCACACTGGACACCCAGTGGTATGGTATCGAGCGCCATGTTCAACGTGTATTGCAGGTAGAGTGAAGTATATTATGAACTTCATCACTTCTTTTCGATGTCAAATATAATGATATCTAGCGGAGCTTCATATTGAGAAGTGATTTAGCAACCAGCAGTGATATGCTTACCTGCAACGATCGCCCCAGAACTTTCCACAAAGGACTTGTGTGCCTCGTGGGGCAGATACTCTTTCAGGCCCTCGACATTATCGAATATCAATACAGCACCTATCGATATGAATGTAGTCAGTAGCTGTATCAGTGTGATCAAATTTAGTGGACAGTGTCACCATCTTCCCATCCTTGATCCCTGGAGGTTGGGACTTTATCGCCAGTATTCACCTCCTTCACTGATGCTATCTTAGTGCCCAATTCCTGAAGCCCTGCCTTCCACCCCTGCTTTTGTGCATCAGTGACCTCAGGTTTGTATTTGACCAGTACTAGGCAGGCAGTGTCAATATCCACTCCGAAATGCGAAGATCAGCGCAAGCTTACAGATGTGGTGGATTGTCATTGCGAATTGAGTGCAGTAGATTTACGGGGGTTGTGATCAAGATGCGGACGCAAAGTACCACTTGACCAAGCTTAAGGAGTATTATATTTGGACAGCATCTACCCGGCTTAACCGGCTATAGCTGTTGGCATGCTCATTAAACTCTCGGTCAGCTCTGGAAACATGGTGTGACTAAACCATGACCACAGCTGACAGATCTGACAGAGCAGGCTCTCATCGGGATATTATGAAGCATATGAAACGGCAAATGTTTGCTCCCGCATAACATCAGATGAACATCTATTGCGCCTTCATCGTAACTATCCTATCCTGGTGAGACGCTCTCCCACAGTCTGCTGGAGAGACTGGGCGGTGAGCGAGTTGCACTATTGCATGCGCGCAGGTTCCTTGGCCGCCGAAACATCCCAAGCACTAGGAGAAAGACTAGAAAACTTCATTGTCATGGAGCCAGGGGCTCAGCAAGGCAATCCCGCAAGGCCAGGGCACATCTGGATTACCAAGGGGACAATGGAGATCCATACGCTTCCAAACGCTTGGCGATGACGTTCAAAGATCGTGGTTTTGCATAATTCTCATACCAGCTTGATTTAATCAAAGGCGGGAGATGGAGTATACGCAAAAGTTATTTGTTGACAATGCTTATGTTGTCCCAAAGTTGGGCTGTTTGACAGCGGAACGAGCCACGCGCATCGATGATGATAATCTCAAAAGAGACAGGATGCGTGGGTCATGAGGCTTCATATATCCATATTCCCGAGCATTTGATGAGACGGCAAAGTTTAAAGTAGCTTGGGTGTCGCTGCAATGCCGTCTACTGAGCATCAAGTGCTCTATGCTCGGGAATGGAAACTCTGCCGAATGGATTGTGAAAAGGCATCGAGAAGCAGGTCGACATTGTTTCAGCTAGGCATTATCGTAATCGAGACTTGAGCGACGGCGGAATAAGCTCTGGCGGTATTTGTGCTACCATCTGTTTCCCAAGGTGAGCAGATGTATCAGACACAATGGATGAGGCTGACCTTGCGAGCGCATGCCTCCCCTCCTACTTCCCACCCACTCTCCGCTACCGGCATGAAGTCTTGCATCAACAGCCTCGACACAAGTCCCCCAATTCCAAAACGTTCTTGGGTGTACTTCCGCCATCGCACGATATTCTGGGCGAGTTTTATGCGGCGATGGAGGAAGCGCTGGCGCGCTGGAATGGCTTCCGGATTGAATGGGGGTCGGTTGAGAGATAGATAAGGTAGAAGGAGCGCGTGCGTAGCCTCGACCTCTTCGGCAAAAACCTTATACACAGCCCCTAGCAATGCCTGCCATGCCAAGTATTTGTCAGCTCCCCATAACCATTTCCACAATCAAGAAGGGGGAGATGCTCACCTGGAACTTCTGGCTGTCTGCCTCGACCGATGCTTCAATCTCCTCAGCCAGATCTAGCATCCTGCGAACACATTTCTCGGAGTAAGGATCAAAAGCACCTCCTTCTACGAGAGTGCAGATCCGCGGGATGATAGCTGTCGATATCATCGCAGATACTAGATCCCCATCGGGCCCCAACTCTGCTTCCTCTATTTCGTCAGTGCCCTCAGCTCGAGGGCGAGAGTATTGGTAGAGGGCATGATACCACGTGAACTCGTCCAGGCTCCTCTGTCGCGTGCGTGCATCGACATCGCCGATGGGATCCCATCCGACACACTCCAATCGAACCCAGAATTCCCAAGCACCGACCAGTCCGAGGCCACCCCATGCTCCAGTATATATGTCGCTGTATTTGCTCCGCCATTCTCCAAACCACTTGCTGAGGCCCACACTGGGGTCTTTAAAGTCCTCGGCTCGGACATCTGCAAGTATGGCTTGGGCTGAAGAGGAAAGGCGAGTCAGAGCCGCTGAGAGGTCCGTATTATCGGAAGCAGGCAATGAGGAATCGGTAGAATATCCCTCCTCTTCTGCTGCTTTCTTCGGGACAGGCACAGCCCGGCGCACCAATCTCCGGCCTATTCGAGCGGCTATCCTATCTCGCCGTGCTGCAGCAGGATTGGCGCTAGATATTACGCGCCCAAATTCGTCGCGTTCTTCGCTTTCAGGGACAGCTATGGCTGGGAGGGCACCCAGGAACAGCGACAGATCGTCTTCGTCATCTGAGCGGCGGCGCTCGTTTATCATCTTGCACCGTTCCTTGAGAATCCATACGTGCTCATCTTCTAGCTTCTCCAGTAACGGGAACTACGCCATAGACCGTTCAATAAGCATAAAGAACAAATGGAAGGGTCACATACCTTCTCATCTAAGAATTCAGCAACACTCTCGATCCAACCTTTCATGGCCTGGAACCAGCTGCGTTTGGCCTCTGAGACACGCACCATCTCCCGCAGCTCTGCTTCCCGCTCTTCTAATTGCTCACGCTCTTTTGCAAGGGTCGTAAGACCAGTGGTACTTGTAGCGTGTGATGTAGTAAGTGTGGATAAGCTTTGAGTAAGACGCGCAATTGCAGGCCCCAGAGCAGGTAACGCTGTCGCGGCAGGTACTATGAGAATATTTAGTCTCGGCAAGCAATACCTAACAATAGACATGCTTACTTGATGCCGGTTTGTATACCTGTTTCATTGCCACTTCATCCACATTCCCGTTGTGCATATGCCCGCTTCTGCGGAGTTGCTCCTGCTCCCACTCCATGGTCTCGTCGTCCTGCTCTTCCCTGCCAGAGAAGTCAGAAACGTCACATCACGATAAGAAGACCAGCATACGCGTCCGCAAGCATTTCTTCCATCACCTCCTTTCTTTTGCTAGCTGCTGCCTTTTTGCCTTCCTTTCCAAGCGGAATTCGTTCTTGTGCACTCGTAAATTCCGCGAATTCTGTAGCTCCATGATCAATCGGTGAAGAAAAGCGCTATAAAGACTAACACGCACCGTCGTCTCCTTCTCCCAGCTCGTCATCCTCTCGCATAAGACGGCTACCAGGATGTGGCCCTTTTGGTTGATCGCTTTGTTTGGTCAGGGATAGCGAGATGTAATCCTCGCTGCCTTCAGCAGCTGCACCACGAAGACGCTCTCGCTTTTGTTTGGCGTTGGATATTGAAGATTCAGAGGGAATCAATGGAGCACTTTGATCATCGACTATATAAACTGTCAATCGGATTGACCCTAAGAGTAACGCAAAGAAACATACGGAATACATCGCTGCTATTCATTGCGACCATTGAGAAATCAGCAGTACTGTCCATATCCATCGACATATCTGCGTCGTATGGGTCTTGAATGGGTGGACGTCGCAACGACGGCGTAGAGGCTTTTAACTCTGATAGATGTTCTGCGCTGTACGAGGGTGCACCATTGGATATATTTGCCTGGTGTAAAGAGATGGGAGGGTTTCTAGACAGTGGATTAGCTAGGAAACAAACGAGAATAGGAACTGGGCGCACGCTGAACTTGGCCCCAGCTTCAACTTCTGACTCAAGTTTGACTTCTTGACCTGAAACACCTCTCCATCCCCCTCCAGGCCAACACCCATTAGCATAAACTCCTACAGGTCATTGAGAACGCACACCTCAGTATCATCTTCCCCTCCGAAGCTCAATCTAGACTTGGGCTTCGCGCGTTTGGCCTTGTTCTTGAGTTTCGACGCAAGCGTTATGGGCGAGTCAGTCTGAGAATTTTGGTCGGTCTCGGTTTCGTTGACATCAGGAGATTTCGCCCTTGCTCGCTGACTTGGTTTTGATTTGGTGCGCTTGAAAATGACGGAGCTGTCCGACATTCTAGTCGAGGTTGTGGTGGAAAGCCGATGCTCAATCGGGCAAATTGATCTTGAATCACAACGCCCAACGCGAACGACAGGCGATTAACACAGTTTCTCTTGAACACATACTCTGGACTCTGGTCATGTCGACTGTACCTGCCCGTCCTCGCCCACGACCGCGGCCGCGTCTTCAGGCCAAAGCCTCATCACCCCCGGTCCCTTCTTCGGATGCTTGTGCGACACCATCAAGCCCAGTGGCCTCTTCCCGAGCTGCAATGGATGAAGAGGACGCGCTATTCATGCGGAAGAAGAGGACTGCAAAGCAGTGGCAAGATTTAAGAGAGAAGGAGAAAAGTGCGTCGTGTACACCTACAAGTCATGGGATAGCATAGAACGGTAATTTACGCGTTTTGGCAGAGAACAAGCCTGTACCTACGATCAACATCTCCGACGACGAAGATTCACCTCGTCCGCAGAAAGTTAAGAAAAGATCAAGGACGGCCGACAAAGCCATACCCGACTGGCATAACAAGGACATCAATCTTCTGTAGGTCCTGCTGCTTTGGCGTATTCCGTAGGCGGTAATGGCGCTAATCTGCCCGATAGCTTGACCTCCGAGGAGGAGTCTGAAGGTTCCACCCATTCCCATTCCGCAGAAGGCACGCCTAAAGCCAAGCAGCGATCTGTTGCGGGGAAACGGAAGCGCGCACGCAGCCGGTCGCGTTCCCTCACCCCCCCTCCGGAACTAACCTCGCAGCACAAGGAGCAGGCGCGCAATCTCGTGCGGTGAGCCTTACTGCCCTGTCCTCTAGGAGACTGTGAGACTCAAATACCACCTTGCGCAGACAAGCGCTGCAAGCAGCGCCGCGCGCAGTGTCACCAACCTACTACCAAGCAGATGACTCTGCAGATATCATGCTGGATCCTGAGCTGGCGCAGATCAAGAAAAATGTCCAAAAGGCTCGAAGCACTGCTTCGAACGGGAAAACTTCTGCCAGCAGTGGCGGAGGCCCTCAAGATGTCATAGTCAAAGTAAGATGGCAGCCCCATCCCCTCGATGACAGTGCCAAACCGACCACTTTTGGGTACAAGCTCAACCGGGTAAGTACCCCACCCTACCTCTTCCTACCTAACTAATCAACTCTCCTCTAGCACGCCGATTTCCGAGAACTCTTCTCTAGTACAGCAGACGAGGCTGGAATTCTCGAGCAAAATATGGTCGTCACGTACGAAGGCAAACGCGTGTTTGCGTCTTCTACCCCACATGGGATTGATATATGGGCAGAAGCTGAGCTTAGTACGTTTTCCTTCCCTCTGGTATCGAATTATTTACTCACGCTTCAACTTCTAGAGGCCTGCGCTCAAGTGACATATGATTACATTCGTTCCCGCAAACACGAACGCTCTCCTTCCCCCACTAACTTTGCCTCGAACGGAAAAGGGAACACGGCGCGCGCGGGGACCCAAGACCTTTCTGATGCTGACGCCTCGGAGAACGAAGAGACGCAGAAATTCAAGCTTATTCTGAGGTCCTCTGTGACTACAAAGGACATCAGCCTCACTGTTCGCCCAACGACGACGTGCGGGGCAATAGTCAAAGGATTCCTGAAAGCCGCAGGGCTTCTTGACCAGTACCCAAGTGTGAACGGATCAGGTGCAACCCCCAAGAAAGGGAAGAATGCTGGCAAGGATCCCAGGCTATCAGTCGATGGTGACAAGATGGATCCCAGCGCGGAGATATCTGAGGCAGATCTCGAGGATGGAGACTGCGTGGAAGTTGTTGGACTCTGAAGCTTTTGGAGTTTGAGCTGTATACCCTATGTCTGGTTGTCTTTCTCTGTGGGTTATTCTCGTCGCTTTGATTTGGTTTACTTTTGTTTCCCCTTGGTTCATCTTCCAGTTCCTAATTCCACACTATCGTACTAGCTAAATAAACTATATTCATGGACGTCATCAGTTATATCGTGGCTTCCCGAAGGAACTACTGTTGCCACCCGTCACCCGCGTTTCGAACCAATATCCGTGCGTTGTTCACAAACGCACGAATGAGCTCATCGAACGCTCCCCGCTCCAGCTCTGAAGCGTTTGGATCCCCTCTTTTGAGAGCAGTAGCAAGCAGCAATGCTGGTCTAGATATTTCTATTTCCAGTTCGTGAAGAAGCTCTGCCTATAGCAAAACATTAGTGTTTGGAGCGTCGAGATACACCATCAAGCACACGTACGGCACCGCTGTTGGCTGTTGATGTGACTTGCGTCAAATCAATACTGAACTCTTCGTGGGTATAGCTTATTCGATCCTTTCTTCGTGTGAACAGCGGAGAACCGAGCGGTTGTGGCACTGCAGTCACTTAGTGAACAATGTATTGGGATGCAGATTGAAACCCACTTGGGACTTCAAGGTTGACGCTAACACGCCAATCGGCGCCCCTCTTGGGACTGTATATGTTCAGATCACTGAGCCGGACTTTGCGTACGCATTCAACTACTTCTCCAGACTTTTCATCGCGAGTGAGGCGGGTTTTATCTCCACCGCGAGCATCGGATCCGTAGAATGAGTCACTGAGATAGCGGTGTGCGTATTCTAAAGGCGTTGATGGGTGGCCTGGCTGAGAGGATGATAGTTTGAGTTTGTTCAGGAGCTCATTGTAATGCTTATGTGTGCTCTGGTATAGGACGTCAATGGCTTGAGGCAGTCAGATAAGACGAGGCATGCCTTCGACATGTTGGATTCAAAGCGGATATCCATTGAATCTGGAGCAAGAACTGCATTTGCGATGAATGAGAAGACGTGGTTTACATATGTGCAATGGTAAATACGGCAACGAAGACGCGTACTGACTAGTCTCAACCAGCACTGGGAGCTTCAACCTAGCTCCAGAAACCCTATCTCTCAATATTCCAACTTTCATCTCCACCTCAATTTTGGCATCGGCCGTCCCTACATCAGGCCGGGTCATGATCATATGGTGAATGAAGTCTGCAATCTCGCGAATGAATTCATCAAGAGGCTCGACTCCAAGGATTGAATGAGACAGAGGGGGTAGAGACATTGTTCGTGCAAAAGAGGGTAGACCAGGCGATCGAGCTGTTGTGAGAATATTCAAGGATTGCGATTTGTTGGTCCAAGTGGAGGTCGGAGCAGGCAAGAGGTTCCGAACTTCTGATCGCGAGTCGCGACTGCACAAGACCAGAAGAGCAAATGCCCCTATTTAGCAACCCCACCAAGCTTCAAGCTTTCATATCTCAAGCTCACAAACCTCGATCTACGTACAGTCATTTGAGTAGCTGAAAAGGCCCTGATAAGCCCCCTCCCTGCTCCCAAATCCTCAAACATGGCTCAAATATGTGATATTTTGGACCAGGTCACGTGTCTGCTACCAACACTCTGAAAGTTCGGTGCCACCGCATTGTTTTATCTTATTCTACCTGAAATCGTAACTGTATGCGCGAGCTGAGTGCATATTTCATGCTCCGGATGACCAGGACCGTTTCTCTTACTGAAATTTCCAAGGGTTGACCAGAGTCTTCGGCCCATCATCGATATCTAGATAGGCCGCAAGGGAGCCGCAATGTTGGGACCTGGCAAGACCTAGTCTCTCAAAGACATATTCAGTGACTGGCTCCTTATCTCTTAAGGGTCTCACGATTGTCAATGCGTCAAGAAGTGCAGGGGTGCTGTGACAGGATGGCTTGTGATTCAACAGAAGGCACCATGATCATTATCAAGGCCCCATTCGCCATATATTTCACAAGCCCGCAGGTAGACCAGACCGCGCGAGAAATTTTGATATCAATGCCGGAATCGCATGCAAGATGGTTGTATCTAGATCTACAATGATGGATATGGGGTATCAGTTCGCCTGCTCTCGGTAGACCTTGAAGGACTGGTAGGCTCCAGCCGACGATATCAGCATCATGGGGACGAGCCACCCAAACCCGCCCATGATATTTCGGTCAACGGACAGTGCAAACGTCGAGCTGAGTGGAGTCGTATCAGTTTCCGATGCCTCACTGCCAGCAGGGCAATTTATGCTCACCTAATGAATGCTGGCCCAACCGCCCGGGCCATGCATTGGACAAATGTAATAAGTCCCTACGTTAAGATCAAGATATGCTCTGATATTGGACATTGGAGAGAAGACCGACGTTAGTGGTGCCTAATGATGCAGAATTCGGGCAATTTTCTTTGACTAATATCATGCTGAAACTGTGACTGTGTCAGTGGTGATAGCGAAGGTATCAGATTTGACAGCTTACGCATATCCGAGGTTCGAAGTCCGCAGTAACGTCAATATAACGATAACGCATGCCCAAATGGCAGCGGTTGTATGCGAAGTCAAAAGACCGGTAGCCTCGTCGAAACCGCTTCGGGCGATGAGATTGAGGACTGACAAGAGAGGGAAGATGACCAGGAATATGCACATGCTCCAGTGATACAGTTTAGCTTTGTTGAAAGTGCGCAAGAGCCAGGGGAGAAGGAGCAACTGTATAGCAGTTGCTACTATACCGGATATAGACAGCGAGTAGCCGATTTGCGAGGGCTGCTCTGTCAGCCACAGACGATGAACAAAGGTAGTTCGACTTACTGGGAATCCAAGGCCTCCATCAAGAACGGCAGTGTAGGAGTATAAGACGAAGATAACTTCAAAAGTAACGGAAAGGAAACTGAAAGCAAAGGCGGATCCGGAAAGCGCAAACATGATAGGCATAGATAATAGCGTCTTCATTCCGACTGGCTCGGCTGAAGTTATCGTTTCCGTTTCTGAGCACTCGCTGCTGAAAGATGGCTGCCGTGAGACCCGCTTGCTGGGTAGTGACTGCGCTACGACGTGAACACGAAATTCGGTGAGCTTGCGATGGAACCCACCTCTTGTAAGAAAAAGTATCCCACTGTCACAGCTGCAAGGGAAAGGGCTCCAGAAACACCGCATGGGAGAAAGTACGGGTGCCTTCGAAGAAACTCCCAGTTAAGCCACGAAAACTTCTCCGCGGGACTTGAGAGGCCACCGCCTAGCAGAGGCCTGCAAAGGAGTAAGTAAAACCTTGACATCGGTGAAATAAAACGCACCCAAGGACCGCACCAATGGGCCAAGAGAGGCCATATACTGCCGTAGCAAGTCCTACATTTGACGAATCCGTGATTTCGCCGACTATGGATTGCGAAACTGCCGAGTTTCCGGAGCACAGGCCGGCGATCGCTCTCACAACGAGCATCATGGGGAAGCTCGTGGAGAGGCCGAAAAGGATTGTGGTGAGCGCAACGCCTGTTACTCCGCACAGCAGTACAGGCCGCCTCCCGATCTTGTCTGGTCGCAGATGCGTAAGAATCTGCACCAGAGGTGCCAGACAATACTGCTCACCTGACAACTTCGACAAGTTGTATATAGCCACGAGCTGGAAGACGGCGAAAGTGCTTTCCTGTCATTAATGTTCAGTCAAGGTCGAAAGGAAGCTGTAGAATGGCACGCACCACCAAACCACTGTAGAATCCAATTTTCTTAGGATCGTCCGTCACATGCAAACTGCTTATGAAAGCGTTGATATAAGGAAAGATCTGCACGTATGCGACTGGTTCGACGAGCTTGATGCATGTTACAACTGGATGGCCCGTTAACAGCGAGACTGCGGATTTGAAGACCGACACTCACTTCCAAGCTGCAGCTTCGGCAGGGGGGTAGCCAGGGGCGTTTTGAACGTCGCAGCTTCCGCATCTCGCTCAGAGCGTTCTGAAGACAGTAGGGGGGTCGTCTCTTCCATGGCGAACAATAGTGGGGTCGTAAAGGGTCGTTAACACCTTAAAGCAGGTGGTGGTATTTAAGCATCGCACACGTGCACTCGCGCGGCGGCAGGCGGGCGCCTCGCGGCGTCCTATTCGGATAGTATTCGGGTCCGACCCTGCAAGGCCCGTCATAGGTTCGCTATCACCGAGAACCCCATTCAAGGTGGCAAAAGACTTTTTGAATTTATTTTGCAACACGACACGCGAAAAGATTCCATGCAACTTCAAAGATTTTTTTATCCATTTCACATATTCATGACCATCATGGTACTGGCATACTCGAGTGGTCAAAGACTTGGAACAGCACAAGAACAACACTGCGCGAGCCGCCACGAGGTGTTGCCATTTTGACGTCACAACAAGTCTGAAGCTTCTGAAGTTACAAATGCTTTCTGAAATCCACTGCTAGTAGTAGTATTGCAAGACGCAATATACTACCGAATCCACACTCTTCTTGTAATCGCTATCGCATATCTATTGATATAATTTTATTTTTGAAATTGCACGAAAGTGCCACTGCAATTTGCCAGATCTTGCGTCGAGTGGTAGTTGAAATGGGCAAGTTAGACCACGTCCAAACCTGTACAACCTGTATAGGCCCAGGCTGTCTGGAATGGTTGATAGAAGAGTGAGGAGCCGAAGTGGCATGCGGCAGAATCTAGTGCCGTGTCCATTGGATCGTCTGTTGAGTGGATAATGCATTACCCCCTATTCTGTCCATGACTCGTGAGCCCCACACTCCAGTGATATCAAAACCCAACCCCTGCTTGGGGAAGGGACCCTTTGAGATCCGGTTCTCATCGATCTCATCGTCGAAGCCCCCACGTGTAGCCACGTGCATAAGAACTTAGAAGCCCGGAGTCGGCCTGGCCATGAACCAAAATTTCAGCAGACAATCCTTTGTTCCTCCAACAGGAAGTGCATCATACCGGAGTTGAAAGATAAAGGGCATTCGTCGAACCTTCAACCCAATCGGAAAAGAATACAAAACACCGTTGGTCAAATGCATGCACTGGCAGCGCGAAGCGACGACCCCGCGCAGAAGACTTTGACTCGACCGGACACGAGGAGCATGCAAATTGCCTGAGCCAAGATCAAACATCTCATAAGAAACTTCGAAGCTTGCAAACAGGAGGTGCTCATGTTTAGTCTGATAGCCATAGCGCAGCGAGGCTGTTTCCTGAAGTGCTCAAGGTCCGAGGGTGAAATAATTATAAGAAACTTACAGGGTATGTATCTAAAACCGGATCAAAATAATCATAAAGTAAAACTCTGCAACAAGTCAGCGAGAAAGGTCTGTGTCAGCGCTACTGAATATTTGCACGTTCAAGAAGAGGGGCTAACCGGCGCTGTCTCATCTCCGTCCGCGCGTCTCTCGAGCAGTTCAGCTGCCATTGTCCGCCAATCCGTCTCCAATACAGCGTGCACACGGGCCTGCACTTGTTCTTTGCGCATCCTGTCAAGTACGTAGCTGCGTGTCCATGTTATCAGCCACTCATGCAATGCGAGCCAGATGAGCCAGAAATCACCTTTCGATAGGCTTGTGTAGCGCTTCCCGAATGGCGCGTACGAATCCTTCTTTGTCACCTACATGCACGTTGTAGACATAGGGCTCCCCTAAGAGTGCGACGAGAGGGTGTTGCGACTCCCAATGTTGTTTATTCCATGGGTCGGATTCGTTCCACTATAAACAAGGCCGGCCATGAGACCCTTAGCAAAGACGCATGTAAGATGGCATTACCTTGATGATGGGGTTGATGAATGGCACACCCAGGCACAGGGCATCGTATGGTGATGGCGAACTGCAGATGAACAGGGAGGTTAGACTGATTTCAAAATCCAGAGAACATTACTGACTTTGCAGGATTACCTATGCCGATGAGGACACTTGCTTTACCCAAACGGCCGAGGAACTCTTTCTGCTCGAGGCGTCCGTGGTTCAACATCCCTTGAGGTAGCACGCTCTCATCAAAACGATCATCCGGGTCAGCTCCCACCACGAAAAGCACTCCAGTTTCCTGTGCCGCTGCGTCATAGAAGTCGGTCGGCCAGGCTGCGCCCATGTCGGGCGCAAAATACGCCAGTTGCTTCGCCATGACATATGCCGTCTTTTTCCCGCTTGTCTCCCGTTCGGCGTGTGGAACGAACGGCACCAGCGCACATGTGTCCTGCACACTATAGCCCAAATAAACGCTTCCAGTTCCGGGCTTTTGCAGCTCGTACGGCTCGGGGCTGAGCGTCCAGTTGGCTCCAAGGGGGTGCGGGGACCCCGGCCAGAAGTAAAAGGCGAGGATTTTCCACAACGGTATTCCCGTCGGGTTCTGGGGAGTCTTCAAGCATTTCGCGGGGAACGGCGTCCACGGCTCCGGAGTGGGCACGTGATTGGTTGGGGGCGCAAGGCAGAACTCCACCATGCTCGGTTCAGCCCAGATGGAGATTGTGTTGTGGGGGAGCAAGCGGTAGAAATGTATTGTCTGTTGGATTGTAGGCGAGAACAGATACGTGTACCCCAGATTTGCGAAAGACTCCAACTGCGACAGATCTCAATTCTGGAAAGGATAGGTGGCTTGGGTGGGACGTACCACAGATCGACCCCATATCGACTCGCCGCCCGTCCAGCCAGCATGAGTTCCAGCCAAAAAGTAAGACTGTACGATGATCACTGGTCACAAGTGAGTGCGCGCCCTGCTGCAGCGTATGCCTGGCAGCTCACCTTTTTCCTGGTTCTCTGCGCAAGTCCCATCTTCCATACATCTGAACAGAGCGCGCATCTGCGCGTTATTGTGTATAAGAAAGCGCTCATCACGATCTGTCTCCGCTACATCACTTTGCTCGTCCGCGCCCGTTGCGAATACGACGTCACTGGGACGGTTCAAAGGGAAGCTGTGTTTGGGGCAGGACGGCTCGACGCCAACTACCTCTTGGCTTCCATGCGACTCGAAGCTGATGGGCGAGACAGCACTCGAAGAGAAAAATCCTCCGAATAGAAACCACGTCACAGCGAAAAGACCGACAAAGGCCGTCGACGCGATGATGGCCAGCCTGTACACGTGTCATGGTTGGAATGTAGACTTGAAATCCAGTGCATTTCAGCTCACTGAGTTCTCAGAGGCGGCATCGGAGCCTTGTGTAAATGGAGACAAGGTGGGTGAAAGAGATCAAGAAGCTCTACATACTAAGCGCCAAGACGTACCAATACATAGTAGGGTCGATAGGACTACCGGGGTCCCGGGATGATTGCCTGGACATCTGTCTGAATCTTGATCGAAATGTGATATGTCAGCATTTGGGCGCTTGGATATCGGCAATGACCGAGCGCCAAGATGCCATATGCATGTTGACCTGACAGCGAGTCCAAGGTTCCACAGCTGTGGCAGGTACCAGAGCGCGAAAGCTGTTGCCCGCAGTTTTATTTCACCTCAGCAAAAGTAAAAAGCACAGATTAACTTAGGAAGCGGTATCAAGAGCCCGCTCGTAGGCAGTGAATGGCCCAGCAGCGGCCCTACAACTGAATACCACGGGTGTAAGTGGAGGAACAAACTTAAAAGACAAAAGGCATACCAGTTAGTTTACCCGCGGCCCCCCGTACAATCACAGAGACCACGTGACTATTCGCGGAAGCAGGTGTGCAGCATACAGTGTCATACATACACTTTGATTATTATGAGTTCAGCAATGATCACGTTGGGATAATCATCATATTAAACGGTTGATGTGACAGTATATGGTGGATGATATTGACGAAGAAATCAAGACATCGCAACTGGTGCGCTCGAAGGCCGGCTATGTTCGTGTCCATGTCCCAGCACCATGCCAATGGCAAATGGGAGAAACATGCCCGCTATCATGAGCAGTACGCGCGGCAGCTTGTTGAGCTCCTTCTCTTCTGAGGGTGCCGATGTGTGCGAGATTGGTTGAAGCACAGTGGCCACGTAGAGGAATGTACCACCCTGAACCAAGCATGTCGCGTGAGCGTGCAATCAGCGCCAATTGGCGGATATAGAACTTACGGATACGAGGAGAGCAGTGCCACTCAGTTCGCCGTTCCCGGTGGCCCCAAGGAGTGAGAATAGCAAGTATGACACCAATGCGCCAATGGGAGTGGAAGCACTGAAGAAGGCTATGTGTTTCTTGCATTCTGTGCGCGAAAGTGAGCTCGTCAAGAGTGACGTGGTGAGAGCTAGCACTGTAGGAGCTATAGAGGAGCATTCAAAGAGATAAGTGGTTCTGCAGTTTACGGATCATTTGGAAGGCGGACCTTTGTGGATGACAAGGGCAAGAAATACGACAAATGATAAGTCCGACTCTGTGCTGTCCAGCGCAGATACTCCGAGGGCGAGACCGTCTGCCAGACCGTGCATGGTGAGTCCAAGTGTGAGTGGATAAGCGCGTTCTGGCTGGTGCTGATCGTCCAGAGTTGAGTTCTCCGGATCCGCGCGCAGATGGTCCGTGACGTCTTGCCCGTGTTCCAGCTGAGAAAGGTTGATTTCAAAGTGGGTGGTTGCTCTGGGTGACGTGATTGAGATGGCAGGGAGGTTGGGTTGCGACGACTGTGACGAATGCGTGTGCGTGGTGAATTGCTCGATCAGGAGCATGAATGTGAAACCGGTTAATAAAGATAGTGCGATCCTTGAGGTAGGGAGAGCTGAGGGGCTAGATTCAGCAAGCGTTTCTATCCCTCTGTCGAGGATAAGAGATCAATGGGTTGAAAGGCTGGGAAGTGATCTTACTCTGGGATGATAACCCCTAGCGCTGCACCAAGCAGTAAACCCGTTCCTAATGTTGATAGTCTTGCCAGGTGATTTTCTAGAGAGCCTTTAGCAGATGCTTCAAGATTCCACTCGAAATCACACGCACTGGAAAAGACGAAGAACAGTGGCAGCATTCCGACCGCGAAGCAACCGAGGCCAAGACACGTCGACATAAGCAGGATGGTGAAAAGGCCGGACATTTCGAGAGAATCAGATAAACCAAAGATACCCAGAATATATAACCACCCTGCTAGGGACACGTCAAGCTGACGGGGCGCGGTTTCTTAGACGATGTCGATGTTGGGAAATGAGAGGCGCAGTAATGCTTCGGCGTGCGTGTATTGTCGCCGCGGTGACGGGCGCCTTCTGCGAGACTCTCAATCAAACCACGATGAACTCACCCCCAGAACCCGGCTCACCATCTCCGTCGACCCCGTCGTCAGGCTCTCCGCCTCCCGATGAGATGGAGCAGATAGAGGCGACATCGCGTGGTCCCATGTCCGGTGGCTTCATGGGGAAGTTAACAAACTCTCTCTCCGGCGGCCCATCGCCAATGACGACCAAGCGTCGTCTTCCCGCGGGATCTAGTTTTGGGGCAGCATCAAATACACGAGATGCGAAAACCAGGAGAACCCAGGAGGGAAAAGATCGCGATAGGCGAGGAGGTGGTGGGGATGGATGGGGCGACGGGAAGACGCGCAAGGACAAAGATGAGCTACTCGATACAAATTTGGTGGAGCAGCTGAGAAAAGGTGCGTATGATTCCCTTGACATCCATATATGCTAACCTAGCTATCAGAGTTTGGTGATCCGTTTCTTGAGGATTCAATCAAAAACGCAGCTTGAGATACGATCCCATCTAGCTCTCCTTGTGTTTTTGGTGAGATCAAAGGCGCTTTGTTCATGGAATCATTGAACTAATGGAATTGCCTGGTTTCTTGCAGATCCACGCATGTCTCATGACCTTTTGTATCCCATACCACCGAGCAAACAATGTATTCTATATCGCACTCCCCCATTATGCCCGCTTCACACGAATAGCTGCGAGATGAATACAGCACAACTCTCTCAGTTCACTGGAGGACTACCAGAACGGCTGCCATGACGGCCTATCGGTCCTATTATCCCGACCTTGTTCGCGCTGGCCATGCCTCCAAAGACTACAGTGCGCTGATCCTGCCTCTCAGGCCTTGGCGCAGGAGAGCATAAGGGTGGAGCGCGCCACGCAAAATCTGAACAGAGGAAAGAGTCGCCTATATTCCAGAATAACCCAATAATATGCAGCGACTCGAAGAGGACATGTAAGCAGCCATGAACATGTATGAATTATATATCTATTCTGAATCCATTGATGGACTTTCATCGCAAGACAACTGAACAAATCCAACCAAATCCTATCTCATCTGCGAATACGCCCGCCCGCCTGATGCCGATGGACTACAGACGACAAGCGCCAACTTGCGCACCTTAGCTTCATCGCTTAATGCTTCCTCGTCTCTTGAGACTCACACCATTCCCACTTGGTAGCAAATGGGTCTCCGAATCGATGATGGTGCCATCGTCCGATCCGGAAGAAAGGGAAGTGGCACACGCTGTCCCCCGTACATCACATCTCTTATGTACCTTGGCCCCCCTTTCTAGCAGCAATCGTGAAATTCCAACATGGTTCCGGGATGACGCGGCGGTCAGTGCGGTACCATAACGCCCACCTTGTGCGTTTACATTAGCGCCATTTTTCAGCAGTAGTTGGACGACTTCATGGTGGCCCTCGTAACAAGCAGCTTGTAAAGCAGTGCCACGCCCCCCTCCTTTAGCGTTCGGATCAGCACCCTTCTCGAGCAGCAGCCCGACAATAATACTGCGGCCATGGTAAGAAGCAGCTTGCAAAGCATTGTTATATTTCCCCCCTGTAGCGTTCGGATCTGCGCCATGTTCGAGAAGGATCCGGACGATTGTATCTTCACCTCCTTGAGATGGAGCCTGTACTTTGTGGGCGCATCCTGCTGCCCGGACGATCGCGCTAGCTTTCGGGTCAGAGGCCGCGTACCAACGGTATCTGCCACTCCCCGGGATCAAGTCCATCCCATTTAGCAGTGATTGGACTCTGCGACTGGGCCAATTTGCTGACGCTGCTTGAAGAGAACTCCCATAACGCCCCCCTGTTGCGTTCACATCTGCACCATTTTTGAGCAAGCACTGAACGACGGTAATGTGGCCTCCATATGAAGCAGCTTGCAACGAGCTACCGTATCGTCCTCCATTCGCGTTCACGTCTGCGCCCCTCGCGAGCAGTAATTCCACGACTGCAACATGGCCTTCATACGATGCGGCTTGCAGTGCATTGTCATAATCTCCTCCTTTTGCGTTCGGATGCGCACCCTTCTCGAGTAGCAGTCTTGCGATTTCATAGTGGCCCCGATAAGATGCAGCTTGTAAGGCATTGCCAAGTTCTCCTCCTTGCAGGTTCACGTCGGCTCCTTTCTCGAGTAGCAGCTTAACGACTTCAAGATGGCCCCCGTATGACGCGGCACGCAGAGCGTTGCCAAACCTTCCTCCCCGTGCATCCACATCTTCTCCACTCTTCAAAAGCTGCTGCACAACTCCCTCGACGCCAACTGAGGATGCATAGTATAAAGGGGGGGCGATATCCGTCGATGCTTTCGCGTGATTACTCCGGTCGGGATCAAACCAATCTGTATCCGCATCCTCCAAGCGAACCCAGTTATTCAGGATGTTGCCTTCGAGCGAGAACAAGCGATGCATCAGGTGCTTAGTCTGAGCGTTATCAGGACAGCCCAAACGCATATGCGCCATCCAAGATTTAGCTGCATACGGGGCCAAGGGAAAAGATTTCAAGGTGCTTTCGTTAATATAGGGAAGGCTGCCTAGTTGTATGAGATAGGCGAGACAAGTTTGCGTGATCATCGAGTGGGCCAACGTCTCGTTGATACCGAAGAATGATACTGCCCCGTCCCTAATGCGTTCAGATATAAGATATTCTTTCACTGACATGTGTGCCAGCTTGACGAATCCTAGAGGGTCCTTGTTGAATAATTGGAAGGCTATCGAAGTTGTCAGCAGCTTACCTCCGAACCTGGCAACAAATCCAGAGCACACAACCAACGTGTTTGTGGGACAGAAGTAACGAAGATCTTCTGCATATGTTGGTAGGTCAGCTGATGAATCGATGGCAATAACATCAGCAAGCTCTTCCACTTCAAGCGGGCAGTTAGAGAAGGCCAGCCATAGAAGGAATTGTCTGAGCTCGTGTGGATTTTTGCTGCGCGCGAGAATCTTTTCGTATATGCCTTCCAAGTCCTTAGGAAGTGATCGCAGCTGTGCTTCTACAGTCCGAGGGCTGTGGCATTCAGATAACTCGGCGATCTGCAAAGCTACCCATCGGAACCTATCGCGAACTTAGCGAGACCAGTGCGAGATATTGAAGAAACGCACATTCCACCTGCGCCGCGGAGCAAGACTTCTCTCACACGCGAGCGGGTTTGCGCATCCCATTTAGTCATCTTTGAGAGCATCGCGTTGAGATAAGTCTTGATATCGTTCTCCGCAGCATGCCCTGCGAGAGGTACGCGGATCAACGTCCCCAAATAATCAAATTCCTCCTCAATATCAGTCTCCGGACGGCTTGAAAACAAGACATGGACTTTGCCAACTTTCCTTCGTGTAAGCCGCTTGATCCATGATATGACGTTGGCTCGGTCCGCGCACTCGTCCAGTGCATCTATTACGATGTAAGTGCGTTCAAAACTGTCGATGATAAGCTGGAGGGTGAGCTGAAGCTCATCAACAGATGCCTGGCGATTACCGTGGCCATATATCGTCGCCAATGGTGCAGGAATGACGCCCCACTGTTCCGATAGTTGCATGATAAGGGAGCGAATCAATTTATGATGAGAGGAGAGTTCGATTTGTGCATTTCTGCTGTCGAAGAAAAAATAAGCGCAGCCAATGGACGGGTTTCCAGCATTGCGGCGATGGATTTCATCAATGGCGATTGAGCTAATGATCGAGCACTGCATTATGTGGCCATCGCAACAACAACCAAAAAATCAAAGCTCACCAAAGGATCGTTTTTCCACACCCAGCTAAATCGTCCTGAGTACGCGGTAATGTTTATTGAATATAAAGGACTCACGGATTCCGTGAACCCATAAGGCCGAGTCAGGTGTTTCTCTCCAATACGTGAATCGGGCTCCTTGAATGAACCAAATGCCCGTCTGCGCGTGATGCTTTTGGCGTGCTGCGTGATAGTTGCTTGAGCTATCTGGGGCATCTAGCCATCGGTAGATCTTTTCCTCTAACAAACAGAATGAGGCGATGTTGACTATAGGTCTGCAAGCCCGCGATTACCTCGATCCGAATGCTGGTGATACGTGTTTTCGACAAGAGTACCGTTGACATTGGTGATCCGGGCATTACCAGAAGTGTTAGCGACGTTGAAAACCTTTGAGCAAGATTGGGAAAGGTGTTTGAAGTGACAGCCGCTCTGATTAATGTGCCACATACCGTTCTTTGAGGGAGCAAGGGAGCCAAATAATCTGCCATTGTTTGCGCTTTCGCGGATAGGAGGATGGTAAAGTACTGTGACTCGAGACCTAAATTGAGCGCTGTAGCCAATCATCTACGGCATTTTTGCTATAGAGTTGCAGTACAGCATTGATACTGGCCTCGTGCCAGGTACATTGCCCAATGGGTCCTGTGGCGTGGTGTGATTTCGTCGAGGCGGTCCTATCAAGTCCTATCATCGTGGTGTTGCTCTCATGCGATACAGGACGTCGGGCAGCCCGGTCTTGTACTCTTAGTCACATATTGCAGTTCCCAGTCTGGATGTCTTTGCTGTACAGTAGTCCTGTGGCGTTGTGCGGTGGTTTCTTCGAGCACTCTCATGCAGACCTTAGCAGCGTCAAACAGCCAAGCAGTCTTGGACTTTTAGCCACACCGGCAGTTCTTAATATCACGTCGAGACGACTTACAAGGCTGCATGACTTACGGCGGGCGAGTCGGGCGACAACTGCTGCTCGTGACGTCTGTTCTGGTGATATTGATAGATGACTGACAGTTGCGGGACGCAAAGTCACAGGGCTGAGCGCTGGGGGGAGGTTAGGGAGCACAAAGTAGTGACAGGTGTTGACCGTTCTGTCGAGGTCGCATGGTCGTGGTTCGATGATCAGCCTTAATCTCGTAAAAGTCAAGCAGAAACTTCTCGGCAAAACCCGG
The DNA here is from genome assembly GCA_014898675.1 of Athelia sp. TMB. Lineage (NCBI taxonomy): Eukaryota > Fungi > Basidiomycota > Agaricomycetes > Atheliales > Atheliaceae > Athelia > Athelia sp. TMB. The sequence goes on along the minus strand of JACXVL010000075.1, from coordinate 85,506 downwards.
GCGCCCAGAGAATGGTCACGTCGAAACATGTGCGCTCGTCGAATGGGACATGAAGACCATCTGGGACCGTTCCACCACCTCATCTGGATGTGCGTCTAGGAGAGTTTAGGTGGCATTAGGTATCTATATCAAGTACGCATCTTTTTGCTGAAATGGAATTGCACTAACCCACTCAACGCTTGCTCATTGCATCCATGCAGATCCCCGCGCTCGAAGAAGTTCGAAGAACCATCGTCTCTGAAGGGAGACATCTAGGCTAGTATGCTACACGCGCGCCAGGCGACTAACAAGGTAGCAAAAAAGCCAGATCTGCTCATCTCCCGAGCCCTAGATCTGGATGGCGGAACCGAATGGCTGATCGCGCCGACTGGCTCCATGCCGTACACAATTCAATGAAACAGAATGGTCCATAAGGCCAAATTGACACAACCCACCGTCTAACTCTCCCCGCTCTTTACATATCTATACCCCCTCAGACGCGTCTGAAAAGAGGCTCGCTTCAGCTCTCTCATGGACCGCGTCGAACAACTCACAGCCAGCCCCACGGAGGCTGCGCCGCCCCAGCTCAGCGGGCAGCACCAGCAAAGCCCACAGGGACCCACCCTCGCACCCCAGGCCTCCGGCAGCCAGGTCCAGCCCAGTGTGCCCCAAATCACGCGTACACCACCTCCACTGCCCGTGAAGTCCGACGCCGACCGCACGTTTCGCGCATCTGCATCGCGGCCCATGTCGTTCACCACCGCGGAGGGCACACAGGAGGGGCCCCAGGGCATGCAGGCGGGACTGGCGTCGCCCCGAGACCCGCCCGCGCGGCGCAGCAGCGTGCCGGTGGGGCCGTCGCAGGCGCCCTCTGTGACGCGTGGTAGGGAGGGATATAATGCTGCGGGGACGTACAGGCTTGCAGAGCCCCCGAGGCAGCCCCAGCCGGTGCGTGGACAGAGCACGGCGAATCAGGACTGGATGCTACCAGAGGCCAGGGCTGTTAATATTGCGGTGAGCATGATTCGTCCTCGGACGCGTTCGATGTGCTGATTCTGGCCCAGCCCCGCGCCAGGACTGCGGGAGAGCGCATACAGCCTACCCTCGATCACGCTATCAAAGACAAAGCGAAGTACGAGCGCAAAGGTGGGTTCATTCCGCTCTTCCTTCGTTGCGTTGCTCATGCAAAGCTCCTTCACAGCCTCGATCAACGGATACGCGTTGAACGGGGCTATCGGCCTGCAAGTCGTCCTCGGCGCTCTTGTCACTGGCCTCTCGTCGGTAGTCAGTCCCCAGCGCGTACGTCCCAACAGCCTCTCCACGCTCCATGCCATTCAAACCAATTTGACTACTAGGTCGGCCTAACCACATCCATCCTCGGCGGGTTGTCCACCCTCGTCGCGTCATACCTCGCGCGCATGCGCGGCTCGCGCGAGCCCGAGCTGTCCCTCACGCGCACCAAGGACCTGGACCACTTCATCCGCGAGGTGCAGGCGTTCCAGATGGACAAGGGGCACGTCGCGGACGGCTCGGAGGACGCGGCCCTCGAGGAGTTCCGGCATCGCTTCGAGGAGCTGTTGGGCAATGCTGATGGGTAAGTACGCGCATATATTTCTTGAGCCGTCTGTTTGTTTTTCACTCTCGGAGTTTGAGGTTCGTCCGCTGACCACGCACATTTGCAGGGAGCGGAAGTTGTCGTCTGTATAGTTTCTTGGAGAATTACGTTACCTCGCTCATTTATACCAGCCTTTCTTTTATACTACCACATTCTTTTGATCTGTTACGCTACTCAAGCTGCTTTGTATGTATATCGCGCTGGACTCGGCAAGATAGTTGATGTAAACATACCTATTTGACATGGCGCATATAATCCCGCTCAGCATGCTTCACATCACACTAATCGTAACTACACACGTATTGATACAGACGTGAGAGCTTGAGGCTCTGAATCCCTGTAGAGGCCGCGAAAAACTAGCCACGCGGCACCACGAACGCACAATTTCGATTGTCCCGAGCATTAAGCTTTAAGAGTACTATACATTTCTTGGATCAACTCAGTTCCGGGGAGAGTATATATTTCACCCTCTTCGAACAATAATGCCGCCTTGCATTTAAGCGTCGAGGAAATATGTACACGGCGCCAATCACAAGCCTCACATTCGGCTGACACACTGCTATTAAAACACAATCTAATGAGATAGGTCACCTCAATGTATGCAAAACAAGTCTCTACACTCCTGACTGGGCGTAGCTCACGGACTGTTGCTCGTACGGCAGCCCGGTGAGTTGATAGCTGCTACTGGTGGCCTTTGCGTAGAGGGCACCACTCTGCTCCTGGTGAGTGTATGCGGGTGGCCATACGAAAGCGTACAATCCAATCGCAAGAAAGAGAGGAACCGAGTCGAAGCAATAGAAGAAAGCCTCATGGGTGGGGACGTAGCCATGGTACCTATCAAATCGAACAGTTAGAAATAGGCATGGGGGAAATCAGGGGGAGATGCATCCTACCCCTGGGAGAATTCGACAATACGGAAGACGGAGCGTATCTGAAATGCAAACCAAATTAGCCAGGGGTAAGACTGTAGAATAGTTTTTCCACTTACGAGGATTCCGATGCAGGTCAAACAAACTACGAAATAGAGCACGCGCCAATCCTTGCGTCCTCCTTGCGTAGAGAGCTTCCAGACCTGCGGATATTGCTGCATTCTACGAAGCAGAAAGAGATGAAGTAAGTTGCGTCGCATATAACCAGGAATAGTAAGCTTACACGCGGAAACCAAATACGAGAAGCAGGACGGTGTATAGAGCAAAGGAAACGAGCTGCAATATTAAACCGAATAGCGATATCTGTTTGCAATTGTTAAACAATAATATATGGCGGCAAGCTGCAAGGAAGTGAGCTTGTCACCTTTTGTCCCGTACTGGCCATGCTCGCCGAGGCGCTAAGACCTCCGCCGGATGCCTGAATGAAGAAAGTGATCCCGTCACTCCACACGAAAATCTTGGCAATTCGTGTAGCCGGTAGAAAGAGACAAGTAGATGAGACGGGAGCGCTTGGCGTGGACAGTGACACTGCAAGTCTAGATAGGATCATGTAGTTGGCCGCGAGGAAGAAGCAGGGCTATAGTAGGACCACAGTGTCAACAAAGAATCAGAGTAGGGGAGGGTATGAGAGGTCAGAGGAGAAACTACGCACAGACAAGAGAATGAAAAGGTCCTCGAATATGTAAATCCCCAAGGATTCAGGCGATCCTGCAAGAACTATCCGCATCACGAAGCCGACTGCCATAGCTAGCCCATGGCTACATTGTTAGAAGGGGGCACCCTGCGAACTCAAGAACTGACGTACCTGTAGATCCAATGCAAAGGACAAGCATGTACCTTGGGCGTCTTCTAATGTGCCCTATCCCTGCTATTCAAATCTCGCAGACTCGTGCAGTTTGTGAAAGACTCACGAATCCAAAATACAATAGATACAGCAGCAAAGCAAACCAGAGCAATGTATGCATATGTGCGGACTGGCACATAGCCGCCAATAGGTGTCTGGTACCAGCCACCGCGCTCAGTGCCATGAATTGAGGGTAGGATGGAAGTGCGTACCGTGGGCTGCGCTCGTGCCTCGATAATGTCTTTCATGGTGGATGGTGCTCTTGAGTTGGAGTGGAGTGGTCAGGAAAATTTGCTGATTCCGACCATTCAAAATTCGTGGCTTTTGAACGTTGTTGCATATCAATAATCGGCGGTGCTAGTGCTTGAAGATAATTGGTTTAGCCTCCAAAATTGTCGTCTGAGTAGGTTCCGGGAGGGCGGGCCGTGTAAAGTCCTGCGGAGAAAGGCAGTGCTGATAGGTAGTCCGCCGGAGAATTGGTGTGAGGCCTCGGAGAACAAACTGCGCAAGTGCATCACCGTCGCGGATGAAGATATCCAGGCAGAAGATCGTTACGTTCCTTAGTAACCCAAGCAAGTCGGGGGAAAGGGGGCTGCTCTCATCTCTCTGCAGCGAGGATAGGGTCAGGGTCGCCCCATAGCAGCAGATCCATAGTCACGATATTTGGGAGGATAAATTCGTAACAAAGAGGAATATCCACGAGTTAGACGAATATATTATCCATATGCATTTTGGAGATGACGGTTCAAGTTGGAGCAAAACGGTTTTTAGCGCCCGTGCCTCGCCGTGTCGCGCCTCCACAGATCAGTACGCGTCGTCACCGGCACGCCTGTCCTCCTCTACTTACTCTCTAGTTGCACTCTCAAAGGTACTTGCCGCTACCCCAACGTCGAAAATTCCAAAACTTAGAGAAACCGGTACTTCGAGGGTATAAATGTCTGTTGTACAGAAGTCTGCGCGGCCCCTGCGTATCATCGCGCTCCCACTCACCCGGCCCACCCGCTTGAGCACTCAAACCTCTTCATCGAGCAGCGCAGGAGGTGCAAGCACGCCTTTGACGTACTATCAGTTTCAATTGAAGGCTCCCGTTGCCAAAGCCGAGGTACCTGAGAGCCGTCTCAAAGGGTATGCGACATGGGCATCCAACAAAGCTGCAGAGACATGGGCCGGGTGGGGCAAAGCCCCACCAGGAAACTGGAAGGTGCGAAAGGAAGTGTTTTTGTCATCTTTGAACAAGTGGGCTGATGCTTGTGGCAGTTCAAAGTGTTCAATTACGGAGAACGTCTCGTCGATCGCATAGATTTTGAAGAACTTGCTTTACATGGCGTAGACCCCTCGTTGGGCCCGTCTTTGGTGCATCCGGATATATCCGGTAGTCGTTCAAAGGATCTCGACACGAAGGATGAAAAAACAAACAGCGTCGATAGAACGAGAGTGAGTAGCCTGTGTATTCGCTCCGCGTCCCCCAACTCAATATTTCCTATATTGCGCTAGATACCCCTCTTATACGCTCCGTTTGCATACCCCTCTGCGACAACATCAACAACGCCACATCCTTCTTTAGTGCAATTACGATCACTCCTGGCACAGCGCACACCACGGCACCGTAAAGGCTTTTATTCATGGATGATCATCGCTCCTTTCACTGCACCATTCATGATAATACGTATGTCGCCATGCCTTCACTTTGTGTCCCATCAATCTTAATCTTCCGCTTCCAGCCATCATCCCCAATCTACCTTTCTTCTTCTGTGTGTGGAGGTCGTGGTCACATTTCAAAGGTTCGGACTCTACAATGGTCAAATAAACATCGACTTACATAGCTCCTGTTGCAGCATATCGTGCCTCACAGTATTTGGAAGCTCTTATAGAGCATGGGGCCATTGTCCCAGAAGAATCTCAAGAACTGGAACAACTGAAAGCGCAGTACGAAGCCCCGCATGCATCCACCGCACAAGCCACTCCCATCCCGATCAAGACGAGCGCGGAAGGCGAAGACTCTGCTCCTGCACCAAAGAACCTTCTGCTTAGCCGCTCGGCGATACCACCGCTACTGTCAACCTTTGGCCTGAAGGAGACCGTCAGCACGGAGATGTATCGCGCACTAGAACAAGCCCGCCTGCGCAACGCGCCGACGTTACCCAGCCAGGCCGCCAAGTCTTCATGACATTTAAGAACTATATAACGCGAGACGGTCTCCTCGGGGCTCGGTGTGTACCTTTGCCTCCGTCTAGATGAGAGAGCGACAGGGCTGTAGCTGTAGAAAACCTGTGTATAGAGTTGCCCTGCATTATCGAGAGCTATTTGGCACAGACTCTTTTTGTCTCACTACGCCACCTCTTGCGCCGTGTGCCCCTAGTATATCTGTGGCAGATCTGCCTTCAAATTTGCAGAGGGGGCGGGGGATATAGGATTGATGCATTACCGACCAGCATCGCCAAAAGTAGGCCCCATATCCCTGAGACAGATTCCTGTAAACGCTTGAGCAGTGGGGGCGAAATAGCGTCCCACAAGTTGTTGATCCTTGACAGGCACATGAATGTCTGGAGATTAAGAAGAGTTCAAGTTCTGACAAATTAGTTTATGTACGTCTAGAAATTACAGTACCGCCTTTTATGAAAGACGTGCTCCTGGGCCGTCATTAACGTGTGAAATCTACGATGGTGGCTTTGTCGAGAGGGAAGCGTGGTTTGCTCCGGTCGGTGGACTGCTGGAGGTAGGCAAGCTGATTGGGTCATCGAGACTCCACTCTATATATTATATTAGAAGCCATGCCTATCTCCAAAAGAAAAAACCCAAGGGAGGACTCACGAATCACGTAGTACGCGGCCTGGACACAAATAGGCACCCAAAGGAACAGCGAAACAACCTGGCCAAATCTCCACTGATTATCCCCAAAGTTCGTTCCCGTGATAGCTTGCATAAGACTCCTTGTGCGCTCCATTTGCGTTAACTCTACTACTGTTCCGACGGTGAACGCAAGACTTATTAAACCCAGGACCCGTATTTCTTTGCTGCTCAACAGGTATCCCAGACCCCAAATCACACCGGCCACTACAGCCAGAGAAACGATACCGGCAAGAATGAGACCAATCACTGTGAACGCTGCCTTCCACGCCGCAGTGCCCTTCCAGGACCATGCGAATAGTTGTTTGGCTGTCACGTGTGGCACGATCCCATGCAGCTTTGGGATTTCCTCGAACCCGGGAAGAAGTGTGCCATAGGCCTTGCAGGCATCACCCAATTGATCTATAGCCTTCCACCTTGCTGGGTTCGTACGCAGCCCCCCGACTAGGCCCATGTAGAACCCGAATTCGATCAAGCCGTAAAGGCAAATGGTAGCAATACGCATCGGCTCCTTGCGCCTCTCAAAGATACCAGCCGTGACGGCCGTAGAAAGAATGGAGAGGAACTGCATTGTTAAGAGGGTGTGCATGAAGGCAATTTCGTAGAAAGGGGGTTTCTGGAGGAAGCGGACGACGGCCGCGACAGCAACGGGAATACTGAACTGCGCAGAGACATCGAGGAAGGTATCGTGTAGTTTCTCGAGGTTTTCGACGGTCTTCCTGGTATATTTCTCGCGATACCAATACACGACGCAAAAGAGAGGGCCGAAGAGGAAGGTAAGGACTGCTTGAAATATATAGCATACGTTCATGCCGATGCCAGAGAGATCAGGGTTGCCGACTCCCCAGGCGAGAGTGCAAATCCCTTGGCACATAGAGACAGCGGTTGTGATGTTCAGCTGACCAGCCTCGGATTGAGCGAGTACATCGTTGATGGAGGTGAAGGAACACGAAGTGTTTGCCATGGTTATGTCACGCTGCCACTGTCGGGCACAGGGGCACAGGGCGATGTGAGCTCGAAATTTGCGATAGAAAGCGCGGCAGAATTGTGAGGAAACTGACAAGGATTAATTCCTGGTTTCGCAATTAGACAGCTTGCTCCTGTACTGAGTTTGAGTGAATGGCTTACACGATGTCGGTCGGAGAACCAGACCTAGATAGGCAATGCAGCAACCGGAGTGGAAGAAGGGAGAGACGATAGACTGATTATTTGAGATGAGACTTGTTGTGTTATTGACTTAAATACACAGCTGTAGGGTTTCCATGCTGTATAGACGTCATTGTACAGCTGTGCCGCCCAGAAACTATATTGGATTCTGCGGTACCTGGTTCCTCAGCCCTCAGGGGTTACATGCAGCAGCATGCTCCGCCACTTTCATCGTGGTCGAAGCAATGAAATCATCAAGTAATAGTCTCGACGCCAGGACTGATGAAACAATCAGAAGAGGCGGAATCCGTGAGGTGGTGAAGGTCCAGTATCAAGCTTGAAGCAGTCAATCTGAATCAAGGTTCAAGGTTCAAGCTTTGCACGTACTAAAGCCGGAAGCCACGCGAGATGTGGCGCGGAATCCGGCGTCACTTGGCAGCTGTGTTCGAAGTTGGACCAAAACTAAGATGCGGGGCTGCTGTTGTAAAATTGAACAAAATATCATCACAAGGCAGGTCGTCATCATCTGCGAGTACTAGTGTGTATAGTAATATTCTCCCATCACCGACTCGACTATTCAATTTCTCCTAAGTGGCAATGAGGACAACAGCTTTGTGAATGAATTTTGTCCGCCGCAAACATTGGCCATATTCAATTCGATACCTAGGTTGCATGGCCAGCTTTGAAAGTTGGGCAAGCGCTTGGAACAATGCCAATACGCTCTATGCGGCCTTGCCAGCTTTATCGACGGCTTTGCTTCTGCTTGAAGGGAAATATATTTCTGTGCGCAATAAGCTATTTTCATTTTGAAAGTGAAGCGAGAGAGCTCACCAATCAGAGTGTAAGCAGCCTGAATGGAGATCGGCACCCATAGAAACAGCGAGACGACCTGGCCAAATCCCCAAGCGTTATCCCCGAATTCCGCACCCGTAATGGCTTGCATGATGCTCCTCGTCCGCTCCATGCGCACCAACTCTACAATCGCCGCGATGGTGAACGCAAGACTCATTGATCCCAGCACCCATATTTCTTGGCTGATCAACAACGCCCCCAGCCCCCAGATCACGCAGACCACCACAGCCAGAGCAACGAAGCCCGCAAGAATGAGGCCAATCACAATAAATGACGCCTTCCACAGCGCGTAGTGTCCCCATTCCAGTAGCACCTGGTGGGCGGAGAAATGAGGTACAATCGTCCGCAGCTTCGGAATGTCCTCGAACCCGGGGAGAAGCGTGCCATACGCCTTGCAGGCCTCGCCCAGCTCATCGATCGCATCCCACCTCGCCCCGCTGGTGCGCAGTCCCCCCACGAGGCCCATGTAGAACCCGAATTCAAGCAAGCCGTAGAGGCAAATGACAGTAATGCGCATCGGCTCCTTGCGCGTCTTGAAGATCCCGGCCGTGACGGCCGTGGAGAGAAGAGAGAGGAACTGCATGGTCGTGAGGGAGTGCATGAAGGTGATTTCGTAGAAGGGAGGGTTCTGGAGGAAACGGGTGACAGTTGCGACGGCGACGGGGATACTGAACTGCGCGGAGACGTCGAGGAAGGCGTCGTGGAGATCCTCGAGGTTTTTGTTGGTGTCTTTGATGCAGTTGGTGCACTTGCCATCGACGGGTGTGTCCGCAGTGGCGTCTTTGGCGCTTTTGTTATCGGGGAGTATCTCAGGGACTTCAACAGCGCCTTGGGTGCTTTTGTTATCGTGAAGTGTCTCGAGGTTTTCGGTGGTATCATTGGTGTCTTGGTGGTCTTTGCTCGGTCTCTGGCGATACCAATAAAGTAGGCAAAAGAGAGGGCCGAAGAGGACTGTAAGGACAGCTTGCAATATATAGCTTATGTTCAAGCCGATGCCAGAAAGGTCGGGGTTGCCAACCCCCCAGGCGAGAGTGCATAACCCTTGGCAGGTGGAAACAGCGGCTGTGATGTTCAGCTGGCCAGCTTCGGCTTGAGCGAGGACATCGTTGATGGAAGTGAAGGTGCATGAAACGTTCGCCATAGTGGTCCCGCTGCCAACGTAGGGAACGGCGATAGTCGATTCCGCGCGATAATGTGTCGATAAAGGGATCAGCTACTAGTTATGTAGTCAGAAAAAGCTTGTCGCGCGTGACGTTGCATATCATGCTTACAAGATAGAGGACAGGAACTAGACGGAAAGCGGGGAGTGGGATGGCGCGAGGAGAGGCGTAATGAGAGATGTGAGAGGAGAACTAACGTTAGGATATCAATATATAGCTCACCATAATCTTCGGCTGTTTGCTGGCCTCATTGCAGGCACGCGGCTCTAGATCTGCTATACGCAGCTACTTCCACGGGCGCTTCATAGACGATGCCGCGGTATGTGTGTTATCAGATCTTGCCAAAACGGGCCGAAGATTTGGTTATCAGGAACCTTGTGAATGAGGACTTTGTAGGACTTTGTGCAACTCCGATGTGAACACCGTCATTCAGGTGCCGCTGTTACAGTTCCCGCAAGGTGTATATCGAGTGTCCCTACTGAGGTAGAGGATTTGCTGTATGCGCGCGCATGCAGAGAAGAACCAATAAGGTGTGAACCGGACTCCGGGATGGTGGTCACTGGGTAATTCAGTAAAATGACATGTAATTCGTCAATCGAGACAAACAGATGGTGCTGGCGGCTAAAAAAGGCTGCAGCGCCAAAACGGTATTCTAACTGGACACCGCGTAGGTATAACCGTGCGCCCAGAGAGCAGAGCAAGCACCTACTACCTCGACTTAGCGTAGGGATGGATATCTCATTCGATAGGGACATTTGGTGCCTGAGGATTTTCCAAAGGTCAAAGAGCTGCGGTAGACTTTCGAATAGAGGCAAATGCTTGTCGTATAGTTGTTGTCGCGCCGGCGCTTGGGTTTTTCTTCTTCCTTTTAGCAGCAGCAGCTATGTGGACTCTGATTGAGGCGCATCAGATTCTTCCGATCTGAGTGTAAGCGCGCGCAGGAGTGCTCAAAGCTTATGACATAGAATATCATGATTTGGGTACTGTCAGTCAGTGTGCATTGAGTTAGTGTTGCGCATCTGACTTCAGTCAGGCGATCTAATCAGACTACTGCAAGAAAGTAACACTCACATTGTAGAACAAAGGGCACGTACGAGGATGGACAACTGCAGGTATGAGTGACTGGCTTCAGCGAACTGAACTGGACTTGCGTATGTAAGAGGAGCTGAAGGCTTTCGAATCACTCTGGCACTTTTTGTTGCTTAGTCATCCACGTCCTCCGTCCCCAGGGCCCAACATAACATATGGCCAAGCCACTTTATTTGTTATGACCTTCGTTCACCCCCCTTTGCATCAGACTAGTTCCAGTCCGGCGGTAACAAAATATGTCTGATTATTTGGATCTGTACGAAACCAGCTGGCCACCGTGACAGACCCTCCATTTCATGTTTAAGCGTTTGTTTCGCCGCAAGAGCTTCCTATGCATCGTAGCTAGCATTAAATGATATTGATCATATTGTGGCTTCATAATCGTACGGGGTCTACAACTAGCGCTTTGCCAATTCGGAGACATGTTTTACTCGAATCGACCGGCTTTGCCATCCTAGTTCCGGTGCATCTCTATTTATCATATTAGTAGTCATACTTATCCTGAAAAATATGGATAATTAGGACTCACGAATCACATAGTAACCAGCCTGAACACATATAGGCACCCATAGGAACAGCGAAACAACCTGGCCAAATCCCCACTGATTATCCCCAAAGTCCGCTCCCGTGATGGCTTGCATGAGCGTCCTTGTGCGCTCCATCTGCCCCATCTCCACTAGCGTCCCAATGGTGAATGCAAAGCTCGTTAAACCCAGCACCCATATGTCTTTGCTGGATAACACCATCAGCAGCCCAAAGATTATGCCGCCCGCCACAAACAGACCCACGATCCCCAACAAAAAGAAACCAATAACAATGAACACCCCCTTCCAGCCGTAGGAGCCGGCCGAGCCCATCATAGCGCCTATCCTGATCTGACGCAGCCTCGGTATCTCCTCGAACCCGGGCAGAAGTGTGCCGTACGCCTTGCAGGCCTCACCCAGTTGATCGATGGCCTCCCACCTTACTCTGTTTGTGCGTAGCCCTCCGACGATGCCCATGTAGAATCCGAATTCGATCAAGCCGTAAAGACATATGACAGCGATGCGCATCGGCTTTTTGCGCGTCTCAAAGATACCAGCAGTGATGGCTGTGGAGAGCAGGGAGAGGAATTGCATGGTTAAAAGGGAGTGCATGAAAGTGATCTCGTAGAATGGGGGATCTTGGCGGAAGCGGACGACGGCCGCGACGGCGACGGGAATACTGAACTGCGCGGAGACGTCGAGGAAGGTATCGTGAAGTTCCTCGAGGTTTTCGACGGTCTGCTTGGTGAATATGTCGCGATAATAATAAAACACGCAGAACAAAGGGCCAAAGAGGAGTGTAAGGATCGCTTGGAATACATAGCATACATTCATGCCGATGCCTGAGAGGTCGGGGTTGCCGACCCCCCAGACGAGAGTGCAGATATCCTGGCAGGTCGAAACGGCAGTTGTGATATTCAGCTGGCCAGCTTCGGCTTGTGCGAGTACGTCGTTGATGGAGGTGAAGGGCGAGCACGAAACATTTGCCATAGTGTTGTCACACTACCACTGCCCAGAAGAAGTACTAGACGGGGTGAGTTCGAGACGCGCGATAGAAAACGCGGCAAAGGCGCCAATAGTGAGAGAGCTGGTAGAAAAGTCGATTCCTAATTATGCAGTTAGATCACTTGTTGTGTGCCATGTATTGACATTTCGTGAGTCTGAGTGGATAACTCACGTGATAAATGGCAAGACGAAGCAGCAGGTGGAGTAGGATGAACCTCGGGGAAGGGGAAGACGATGGGCTAGTTTTTCAAGAGTAGACTGGTTGTTTTATCGACTAAAATACACAGCTGTTAAAGCGGATGTGGCTTGATTATCCATCAGCTGTGAGCTGTCCTCATTGCATACACGCAGTTTGCCGCGCAAAATTAAATCTCTCGAGCGCTTCAGCAGCGATACATTGTATTTCACAGTGGGTGGTTCCGCGATTCAGTGTTCGGGAACCTAATAAGTGAGCGACAAGAGTTTATTCACTTGCTGAATCCTGCCGATGAAGGTCAGCTGATAGGAGTTATCGCAGTATATGCATTGGGCCGAAAGGCCCAGTGTCGCCCAGACGACTAGTAGCTAGCATAAAGACCCTACAAGTTGCATCGCAGCCGAAAGCAAGAAAATCATTAATCACGGATTGCAGTAGAATCAGCGAGGGTGTATATATCAACCTTGTGAATAATTTCAGTAATTATCTACAACGTTATTGAACGGGCGCTCACACATGGTTTGAGAGTGTTGCGCCTGACCGGAGGCGGCTCCTTCCGACACGTTGTTCCCAGCTGTACACCATAGCCAGCTTAACGTGCGCAACGGAGTAAGCGCTTTAATACAGGTCCTACAGGCTCTACGTCAGCTGACGACAGTATAGGTGGGATAGCTCAGGGCTTAGAGCGGGGTAGCCATCCATGAGTCACAAGAGAGTCACATGCGGTGATAACACCGGATACTCAATTGGAAGCACGATACAGGCTACAGTCATCCAGTACTGTAGAGAGCAGTGGCTGTATCCAGGGAGGGGCGCGGCGCTAGCGAGGATGCACTGCCGCAGCCCAATCAGGGGACACAGACGACGGATCTGCAGAGTCAAGATGTCAGCATTGCCGGTCTTTGGCCACAGACCGAAAGAAAGACGGTTCCATTGAATGCAGCATGGTCCAGTTGCGTCAGAATCGTGCGGGAAGGGTCGTCCTTTGGCTATGGACTCGTCTATTGTATGCTCTGTGAGTCACGGTCACGGTTGGGGTTCCGGTGTGTGGGCCGGCAGCCCTGCGTCTGAATCAGCAGAAGGATCTGGATCGGTGCCCACGACGTCGGTCGGTGCTGCAAGCAGGTAAGGTGCAGAAGGTGCTGGTGCGGCGGCGAGCGGTCGACCGTGATGGTCGAAGGAGAGGGTAGCCTAATGCGGAAATGGACTTTGACACGGGCCGGAATAGGGCGGGGCGCGATGTCCAAAACGACTTTCTGCGCCACATCCGATCGCGACCATGTCAGCGTGCCCCATTCCTCGTCGCTCACCAGCACCCATCACTGACTCTGCGACATAGCTCATACCTACAAGCTGCTCCAAGCTGCTCCAATAACTCGCTTTCAGGCTTTTCTTCGATTGAATCTCCTGTCCTGGATTCGCAAGGGGGAAAGCTGATCTATGCACTCTAGTATCTACCTCAGCATTGATACCAACAAGCATCGAAGCCCGTAGGGAATACAATTGATGCAGAAGAAATGCGGCGATGAACAAGGCAGGAACAAGGTCAGGGGACGAAGACTTCAAAGACTACAAGCTCAGGCGTGCCTCGGAAATGTGTGGCCGCTCGCTCATGACCTACTCGATGATTTTCGGGGCACTCGTGTAATGCCTTGCCGCGCAGATGATGGTCTGAGTGTTTGATTCATTGCAGCTACTTCAGATGTATCGTTGCTGACATTCTAATAAGAATTGAAGTATCTACATTGACCAAATCATGGTATCATAGGTGCATAAGTCCTACCACTTCATATTGATACGCTTTACCAATTCGGAGGCTTGGTTTCCTCCAATCGGTGCACTGTTGGATGTTGGTAAGCCATCGTGGTTCCGGTGTACTTCTATTTATCATATTAGAGGCCATACTTATTCCGAAAAAGATGATTAGGGAGGACTCACGAATCACATAATAACCGGCCTGAACACAGATAGGCACCCAAAGGAACAGCGAGACCACCTGGCCAAATCCCCACTGATTGTCCCCAAAGTCAGCTCCCGTGATTGCCTGCATAAGCTTCCTTGTGCGCTCCATCTGCACCAACTCGACTATCGTTCCAACGGTGAAGGCAAGACTCATTGACCCCAGCACCCATATGTCTTTGCTGGACAGCACCAATAATAGCCCTATGATCGTGCAGCCTGCTACAACAAGGCCGACAATCCCCAGTAAAAGGAAACCAATGAGTATGAGGACCCCCTCCCAGCCGTAGGCGCCGGCCGAGTTCATCATATGCGCTATCCGAATCTGATGCAGCCTCGGTATCTCCTCGAACCCTGGCAGAAGTGTGCCATATGCCTTGCAGGCCTCGCCCAGCTGATCAATGGCCTCCCATCTTGCTTTGTTCGTGCGCAGCCCCCCGACGATACCCATGTAGAACCCAAATTCGATCAGGCCATAAAGGCCGATAATGGCGATGCGTAGTGGCTTCTTGCGAGTCTCAAAGATGCCGGCCACGACGGCCGTGGAGAGCAGGGAGAGGAACTGCATGGTTAAGAGGGTGTGCATAAATGTGATTTCATAGAAGGGGGGATTCTGGAGGAAGCGGACGACAGCTGCGACAGCGACGGGGATGCTGAACTGCGCGGAGACGTCGAGGAAGGAATCGTGAAGGTCCTCGAGGTTCTCGACAGTCTGTTTGGTGAATCTCTGGCGATTATAATAAACTGCGCAGAACAGAGGGCCGAAGAGGAATGTAAGGATCGCCTGGAATATATAGCATACGTTCATGCCGATGCCCGAGAGATCGGGGTTGCCGACTCCCCAGGCGAGAGTGCAGATATCCTGGCAGGTAGAAACGGCAGTTGTGATATTAAGCTGGCCAGCCTCGGCTTGTGCGAGCACATCGTTGATGGAAGAGAAGGGGGAGCATGAGGTGTTCGCCATGGTATGCGCAGCGTCACACTACCACTATTGGGCGCAGGCAATAGACAGGTGAGTTGGAGACGCGCAACAGAAAGCGCGACAAAGGCGAAAGTCAGGGAGCCTGTGAAAGAGTCGATTCCTGTTGGCACAGTTAGATAACTTGCTGCGTGTAATGTTTTGACATTTCGTAAGTCTGAGTGAATGGCTTACACGATGGACGAAGATGATAGATCTAGATGGACAATGTCGCGATTGGAGTATTTCAATGAAGATAGGGATAATAAGCTCGGCGTTCAAGAGGAGACTCGTACCTGAATACACATCTGTCAAGCGGATGTAGCTTGACTATTTATTGGCCGTGGCCTCATTGCATACGCTGTTTGCCGCCCCAGATTAGATCCTTTGAGCGCTTAAACAATGATAAATCCCCCATCAGATGTGGTCACAGCAGAGTTCCGCGATGTAGTTTTCGGGAACTTGATAAATGAGCGTGAAGAGTCAGCGCTAGTCAGCTGATAAAAGCTACCACGATATATTTATTGGACCTTTCGGCTCAATGTCACTCAGATGTTCAGTAGTTTAAAGACCCTGCAAATCAAATCGCAGGTGGAAGCAAGAAAGCATCAAGCAAAAACCTGGATTGCAGTAGATTATCAGCGAGGGGCGCATATGTCCAGCCCGATGGGCGCTCGCAAATATGGTTTGAGGCCGTCGCGCTGGGGGCCGGAGGCGGCTCCTTCCGACACGTTTTTCCAACTAAACACCGTGACCAGCTGAAAGCGTGCAACGCAGTAAGCGCCTTAGTACAGGTCCTACAGGCTCTCTCTGCAGGGTTCAGAGGGGTATTGCCATTTAAGAGTCACGATAGAGTTACAGGCAGTATCACCCATCAGCACCAGATAATCAGATGCACGATGCAAGGTGCAGTCATCCGGTAAAGGAGTAGCTGTACCAAATCAGAAGGGGCGCGGCGCTAACGAGGATGTACTGCCACAAACTGCTTAGGAGGCACAGGCACGACGATTCTGCAGAGCCAAGATGCCAGCGCTTTGGACAACCGATCTTTGACCACGGACTAAAAAAGCAAGACGGCTCCAATGATTCAGCGCGGGAAGGGTCATCCTTCCACTACATTTTCGCTACTCCTCCGGTGATGCCAGCGATACGTTCCTTATCGGATCTGGCCAAGTGGTCCCGTAATTTGGTTGTCGGGAACGCTGCTGGTGAGCGTCAGGATTTCACCTATTTCCGAGTTTCCATGAAAGCCAACATCTGCTAGCTGGTATCAGTCCCGCAGGGCTCATTGTAGCATTTGCAGCACATCGAGTGCACAATAATGCCAATGATTTGCAGTACGACCGGCCAATTCCACCACGATCGGAAATAAGAGCAGACGCTCGGGCTGAGGAGTAGGTCGAAGGAATCGGCGGGGTGTGGATTTGTCCTGGCGGGAATCAGCGGTGCTCGCGCATGGAGGTCGGAGGCAATGCCGGGCCGGCTGAGCGCCGTGGCCGTGTACAGCAGGACGGGAACGCCTACATCCTGTAGACAATAGACGATACATAGCATCTGAAGCAAACGAAGCAGGATGCGGATCGATAGGGAACTCTGTGCCAAGAAGTTGAAGATATATGATCTTGGCAAGTTGTAACCTTTGTGTACGCACGCTCATCGTAAAGTTGCCGCACCGTGACCGGCATTGAGATTTTTCCTCCCTGAAATCAGTTCAACTCCATGCGAGGCGCGTAAGATACCTGGACCAAGTGCAAGAATGACCTTGAATGTCGAAGAGCAAGAGGTGTTTAGACTCCTGAAAAAACGAGGTGGACCGCGCATTGCAGTGCAATGTTGTGCCTCAAATAAGCATTATGCAGGGCGAGGCTGACTCCAAGAGAGCCAATTAATGTATTGGAGTATCGACTGGGAGAAAGCTTTAGCTTCATAGTAGAGGGTAGAATGAGGTGCGCGTACAACGATATTGATGACGGAGTGGGAGAAGTATGTTGGGCCTTGGCCCTCCGAGGTTCAGTTTGAGCTTAGTCATCCCAGGTCGCCAGCAAGTATGTCACTCGAAAATTGTCCTATTTCCGTTTTGGAGATATATAGCATACAGACGTCTTGCAATTGGAGGAGTCGCGGAAAAGTGAGATGGGCGAGTCGGAGCTGAAAAATATGTGTGAGCTCTCTGCATTCCTTGAAGATCATGCCCAATGCACCATCTGCTAGAATACCAGGCCCAATATAATACTAATATAATAGTCCCTTAGACAGCAACTGAATACCAGAGAAGACAGAAAAATAATATCCACTCCGCGCTCGAAATCTCCTCTAATGATCATCTGCCCCTGGCTTGCCCCATTTCACCATACGTGTTGCGCCTCCATTCCAGTCCTCTACTCGCCGGCGCGCGAGCAACGACATTGTCGACTGATCAGTCCCTACATAACCTATACCTAAAGAGGGAATCACCATGTCAATCAGCGCCGAGAACCTGCAAAAGCGAAGCCAAACGTCAGCAGCCGCGCAGCCCGATTACAAACCGCATTTACCAGACGCCGTGCTTCGCTTCTGTGTCCTCACCGATCGGCGTGTGATCAACGAAGAGCCACCCGCGTTGTCGCACCTGCGCCCACCACTCCGGGTCGATCTCGTCGCTCGTGACGACCACCTTGAAGGCGCCGTGCCCCGCGAACTCTGGCCGTGCCTGCAGCTCGGCCTGGACCTCACGCACGCGCACCGCATAGGCCTCCAGCGGGGCAAAGCAGTCTTCCTTCGACTGGCCATTACACCAGACATCGAAGTCGCGGCGGCGAATGTGCGCTGTGATGAACTGCATGGTGTAGTCAGAAGGCCAGTTCAGAGTGCATTATGTCTTCATAGAGAAACGCACTGGGGGAATAGGTTTCGCAGGAGGAACTGCAAGCAATCGCCTGACGTAATCTTCCCCAAGTGACTGAGGTTTCGGTGCCCACTTGAAGTGTCTGGCAACTCTCCATCCAGCGCTTAATCTGCAACCCCCAGTCAGCAAAAAGGAAACAGAACACGTCAGCGGGACTTACTTTGAGCCCCACTCGTCTGGTTGGACAACAGAACCCCAGTACAGAAAGTCGAAACACAGCAGCTGAAAATCGGGCGGAGAGACGTTTGGGTGCCAGGGCGGGAAGGCCTTTGGTTTGTGCGTCTTCGTGATTTCGTTGTACACCTCGCGGTCGCCCAACCTCACGAGTTTGTTAAGATTGACGTGCACCTCGTTGGGCTCGTTCATTCCCGTCAGCTTGACGGGCTCCATGATCGGCGTATAAGACAAGTCTATGATTTTCAG
Organism: Athelia sp. TMB; assembly: GCA_014898675.1. Classification (NCBI taxonomy): domain Eukaryota; kingdom Fungi; phylum Basidiomycota; class Agaricomycetes; order Atheliales; family Atheliaceae; genus Athelia; species Athelia sp. TMB. Next base: position 67,096 of record JACXVL010000075.1, on the reverse strand, counting down.
TCATAAAATATAGGCAGCAAGTATGGAAGGAAGCGGCCGTACCGATGAAAGCACGGTCTGTGCCCGTGAAGAAGTTACCTCGAGGTGACTTATCACCGGCGTATGGCGCCCATAGGGTCCAACATCCCAAAGGGTCGGATTGGACGGGTCCAGTCGTCCCTGTGTAATCTTTAACCTGGTTCCATTCCAGGATAGGTGTTCCCAATGCGGCGCTGAGCTGCGGGACGTCGAACACCTCGCCGAATGATATGTATCCTGTGCAGATAAAGGGGTCAGATAGAGAGAGTCAAGCCCATTGCGGAGACATACCGGCCTGCCATTCGACGCGATACCCAGTGAACTCGGGCATGATGGGGATGCGCCCCGAGTTTATGGCTACATATAGCATGTTCGCGAGTGACATCACGTCGTTCGTGAAGCCTCCTGGGAGCCTGTACAGTAATCAGCGCAAACATTCGGAAAGCCGATCGCTGCACGCACCAAGTAGTGATGTATTCCACGTCAGGCCGAAGATTATCTAGTAGAATGCGGGTTCAGAAGTGTAGAGCTAAGAGGGGTATGGGACTACGTAACACACCTTTGAGGTGCGGAGTAGGAGGTCCACGCAGATATTTAGCAGTGTCATGTAGGTTAGAAGACGAAGGTGGCTGTGGGTTCGAGCAAACAACAGGCGATGGATGTGGTGGCGGACCCGGGACACTGAGCCGTTGTTGGTAATCTTCGATCACCTTTGCCAGTATGTCGCTGTGATTTGTCGATGCTTTGCAAAATGTGCCATGCCAAAGAAAGAACAGGGCCCCAACACAAATAGCTGCAATAATGATTGGCCTCCGAGCCAGTACGGTGTTGGCCATTTAGCGCCGTTCTTCAAGCAGAAGGCCGAGGGGAGAAGTGAGAGAAAGAGTGGGAGGGATTAAGATGAGGTGAGACGTTCACACTGCATACCGAACACCAAGAGGATATAGGGTCAAAACCTGTCAAAATGGTCTTGCGGGTGACCACGATCGCGTTCCTGACCATGGCCCTGGCAGCGGATCAGCATACTTCAAGATGTAGCTGGTTCGAGATCTCGTCGAGCTTGTGACATTTCGTATAACACGGGGTGCAAAATAGATGTTAAGCAGATTTGAAAAGGTCACTGTTCAAAAGACAAGAAAGGTTAAGAGCCAAGAGCTTTGCGGTAGTAGTTCAAGGTGTCATGTTGACTTCAGTGCTTATGTAAGCCCATGACACAACGAAATGTCACAAGTCTCGCGCCACTCAGCAAAATCTATGACTTCAAGTGGCACAAAACTGGCATGTGGTTTTATTATTTGGTGCTCACATAAGGTAGAAGACTGACGGAAGATGGATTGGCCAACCGAAGCTTCAATATTCCCGTGGCCACAGAGGAGCTTCTTTGCAAAAATTACATGTGCTACCCGTGGTTTTTCAACGTTTTTAATATACCCAGTCTGTGACCTAGACAGCACCCAAATATTGTAGGCCTCGAGGAAGTGTGAGGTAGCTGAGGCGACACGAGGTGGAGGGAGTCCATATCATCCCATCTCTGCGGGTTCCTTAGAGACTGAGCTCAGTTTCTAACTGTGCTCAACCTTCTTCTACTTCCTCCTAGAATGCCAGACAGGTCATGATGATACAACAGTCCCTTAGATGACCGTAATCCCTGGAAAGCAAATATACACCTAACTTCTCCGTCTAATGATCGTCTGCCCCCGGCTTTCCCCACTTCACCATACGCGTTACGCCCCTATTCCACTCCTCCACTCGCCGGCGCGCGAGCAATGACATCGTTGACGCGTCAGTTCCCACATATCCCATCCCCAAGGAGGGAATCACCATGTCAATCAGGGCCGAAAACCTGCACAGACGAAGCCAAATGTCAGCAAGCGCTCACCCGACCGCACACCGCACTCACCAGACACCATGCTTCGCCTCCGTGTTCTCGCCAGCCGGCGTGTGGTCGACGAAGAGCCACCCGCGCTGCCGCACCTGCGCCCACCACTCCGGATCGATCTCGTCACTGGTGACGATGACCTTGAAGGGGCCGCGTTCCGCGAACTCTGGCCGTGCCTGCAGTTCGGCCTGTACCTCGCGCACGCGGACCGCGTAGGTGTCCAGCGACGCAAAACAGTCTTCCAGCGACTGGCCGTCACACCACCCGCCGAAGTCGCGGCGGCGTATGTGCACCGTGACGAACTAGATGATTTGGTTACGCGGTCGAGTCAACAAAAAGGTATGTCTTCATGGAGGAAAAACGCACTGGAGGGATGGGATCCGTCGGTGCGACTGAGAGTAATCGCCTGGCGTACTCTTCCCCGAGTGATTGAGGTTTCGACGCCCACTTAAAGTGCCTGGCGATTCGCCAGCCAGCGCTGAGTCTGCATCCCAATGTCAGCATCAGGGAAGCATAATACATCAGTGCCACATACTTTAAGCCCCATTCGGAAGGCCGGACAACGGACGCCCAATACAGAAAGTCGAAACACATCAGCTGGAAATCTGGCGGAGACACGCTGGGGTGCCAAGGCGGGAATGCCTCTGGCTGGTGCGTCTTCATGAGCTCGTCGTACACCTCGCGATCACCCAGCATCACGAGTTTATTGAGATTGACGTGGGGCTCGTAGGGTTCATTCATGCCCATTAGCTTGACGGGCTCCATGATTGTTGTGAATGCCAAATCTTGATTATGAACTATTAGATCCAGGCCGGAAGCAAATTGGGGAGTGCACGTACTTATGGAAGCGCGTCCAGCGCCTGTGAAGAAGTTACCCCGAGGCGTCTTGTCACCAGCGTATGGCGCCCAGAGGCTCCAGCATCCCAAAAGGTCGGATTCGACAGGACCAATTTCGCCCGTGTAATCCTTCACCTGGTTCCACTCCAGAATAGGAATTCCCAGTGCAGCACTGAGCTGCGGGATATCAAACACTTCACCAAATGGGATGTATCCTGCCCAGATCCCGGTGTCAGAGGGAGCTGATCAGGCGAACAGCGGGAACATACCAGCCTGCTATTCATCACGATACCCGCTGAACTCGGGCATGATGGGAACGCGCCCCGAGTGGATGGCTACGTAGAGCATGTTCGCGAGTGACATCACGTCGTTCGTGAAGCCCCCTGCAATCCTGCACATGAGTCAGTCACAACTATTTGCAAAGCTGATCATTTTGCGCACCAGGTCGTGATGTATTCCACGTCAGGTCGGAGATTGTCTGATAGAATGAGTGTTTAGGCGGGAGGAGGGGAACGGGTAGCATACCTTTAAGGTGCGGGGTAGGGGTTCCGCGCAGATATTTGACAGGGTCATAGGGACTTGGAGGCGGGAGTGAAGGCGGAGTGGGTGGTGGTGGGGTTGGGCAGACAACGGGCACTGGATGTGGTGGTGGGGTTGATGATATTGGACGCGACGCATTGACCCCTCCTTGGTGATCTTCAGTCACCTCAGGAAATATATCACTGTGGCTTGCTAATGTTTTGCGAACTATACCGTGCCAAAGAAAGAACAAGATGCCGACACAAATAGCGGCAATAATGAATGGTCTCCGAACGAGTGTGTTGGCCATCTAGACGTGCCGTTCCTTAAGAGAGCGCGCGGTCGAAGAGAGCAGATGGTGGAAAGGAGAGGGCAAGCGGTTGAAACAGAGACTTTTAGTGACTGTCCAATGTTCATCTACTTACAAAAGCTCAGGGGGTCAAAATGAATGGCGGCAAATCGCGTTCCTGGCCGGCCAGTGGGCCCCTTGAAAATCTCCGCGCAACCTCCGAGTACTGGTTTGTTGGAGGAGCATTGAGTTCGCGATGCTTCGTAAAAAGTCAAGTAGAAAGTAGATTTTGGATAGATGGAAAGACTACTTTTCGGAAAAGATGCTCAATTGCAAGAGACGCTCGCGATCGAGAGACGTCAAAAGTCAAGAGCTTTCCGGCTACTTTACCAAGCTTATGTAAGTGGCTGAAGGTGGCTGATGCAAAACTCTGGCGCTCTATATCAGACGCTGAGCTTTGACGCATCCCGAAAAATCGACAAACATCGCCACGCAGTATACTGTATTTTATCCAGGTGAATAAAGATGTCTGACACAGTGGAAGCTTAAACTTGGTTTAAACCCCAATCCTAGCCACACTGCCTGCATTCTTAAAGCTTGCTATTGCCTATGATCGTTGCAAGATCAAGTGCGAGAAATTGGGTTGCCTTTCTGTCAAGAAATTCCTCCTCGTCCGGCGCTACTTTGGCGGTGTACTCGGCGGACGAAAATACGGCCATGATCTTCTCGAAGCTTTCGCCTTCGAAGATAACCATTCCGTCCCACTGTGCAAGCGGGATAACCTGTCCTAAAGCAGTGGCCGCTGGAGCACTGGGATGACACTCGGCGTCGGCATCAACTTTAGCACACCGCACGACATAGTAATAACAAAAGAGGCTCACTTGCTCGTATTTTGTCAGGTTCATCTTGACTATGTCCAGGGAGCTGAACAGCGGGCCATGATGACCCAACCAATAGCTCAGAAATTCTTCGCGAGTGAGCCCTTCTTTCTTCTTCAAGAGTCCTGCTAGGCGGACGCGATCTGTGCGGATAGACATCGTGCTGCACTATACCGTTGTAGTCAGCAAAGAGCGGGTCAACGAACGGTGAAACTACAGCGCACCAAATTAAAGATTTGAGATAGATTTGATGCCGATGGTCGACGGGCAGGTACTTGGACAGCTCAAGGCGCGTTCTACCTCATTTTATATCATTTACATGCCGAATCAGTCAGCCTCCCCATGGGAATCGGCAGGGAATCAGAGGTCTCAAAATAGTAAGAGCTCGCCTTTTACAGTCTCCCCACAGCTTGCGCATCTTTGTGGGAGTTCGAAAGCTCGGCGGGCGGGCGGAGGGGACAAGGCCGCGGCGCCGGTTATGTCACATTATTGACTCATGTCGATTGTTAATCACATCTGCTCGGTATTGCATGATTAATATTACCTTATGCAAAATTGTACCTGAATAGACGAAGATGAGGGCAGAGGACGCAGCGCATTCAAAGTGGATACCCCAGTGGTTGAGGGCAAGGTATGTTTTGACCAATTCAGGACATTCTCACCCGAAAACAGCTTTGACAGCTGTCAATTATGGTCCCCGCTTCGAATGCACCCTGCCTTATCCGTTCATGTCTCACTGAAAACCGAAAGATCTGGAAGGTCATCAGACTCTTAGTCTGGAAGCTATCTTCTAAGCCGAACAAGCAGCATATTTATGCTTAGAACGCTCGCGATAAGAGATGTCTTCGCGCCATCACCCTCACTGGCAAATCTGCATGTTCAGCCTCGGCTCAGAATGGTTCGAGACACAACTAAAGCTCTGCCTTGGGACGAGCCACCCCCGTGCTTGCCCCACGTCACCTACCGAGAGAAGGTTTTCACCGTTCACCGCGGTGATATTTCCCTTGCTTGCCCCTACCGACGTCCGCTTAGCCGAACTTTGAGTGGTGCCTACCGTTGGCCATTTCGCGAGTTCAGAGCGCACAGTCCACCCTCCGAAGACGTCGGTAGCCCCGGGGATCTCTGGCTGCAGCTCGGCAAGATCGTACTATTTGTGCGCATGATGTCGGGGTGGACGCAGTGGAGGGGCTTCCGGGGCAGCGAGCAGCACTGCGTGAGGCACCCGTTCGTGCGGCGCTACCTAGCGAGCGCGGCGGGCGGCTTCAACTGGCGCACGTTCGAGTACATCCGGGTCCAAAATCGGCTGGGGCAGCCGCTATGCACGGCTGAAATTGTGGCTTCCATGCTTAGTGTGGCTCAAGGAAGGCGCAGTAAGCGGCACAGTGTCGTGTATCGCAGAGCGTGCAAAAATAAGCTGGTGGGCGAGAAAGAATTAGGGGGATTGATATCATTTGACGCGGCAGAAGATAATGTGAGACATCTGCGCATTTTGGCTTCGCCTGCTTACCTGGAAGTAGGATGGCAAGAGTGACGACGAATGCTTGCAAGAAAATTCAGAATTTGATGCTCGCATGGTTACCCAATCGATATTCTCCATCATCAATAATTCAATAATTATCTTTGGACAGGAACGCATCATCGAAACTTCTGACGAACAAGATCCCAACGACTTGCACGAGCGTTGCCAGCAACAATCGAATGCCGAAACCATCTCGAGAGAGCCGCGAATGCAATTTCTCGGTGTTGGTGCGTCGTATTGCTTTAAAAACAAAAACCTCCATTTTAATGAGTGTTATCCAGTGCTCGATGCGCCACCCCAGCGACACAGAGACCGATCGCACATCTGCCAGCCCGAGAAGCGAGATACCAGGATTGTTGAGCCAGGTGAGTGCATCTGTTCCAGTAAATCCTCGCAGTTGTCATCCTGACGGCCGTTAGCTCGCATAGATATCGCATCGCAGGAAGAGGTCTGCCGAATTCAAGAAGAGATAGTGCAGCTTGAGGCTGCTCTGCGTAGCAGAGGCAGAGCAGCCGTGATAGGTGTGATATTCTCTACTTTTCGGTTGCCTCTCACATGCTCAGCCGTCGTCCTTAGATCTAACAGAGTGAGATGGGTCCGGTGTGAGAATTTTGATAGTAAGGAGCATTAAAAAAAATCAAGGATTGTACAACCAGGAGCTATTGGTGGGAAGGAACTTTAAAAAATGACGGACGTCAGTCCAATGAAGAATGCCAAATCACCGCGATATGATTACTTGCCGATTATAATACTTCTATATTGTCTAGGATCTCTTGCACATACAGGCACCTTTCGAGCTCGCGCATCGTAATCATATCTCTCCTTCCCTTGGTTGGCAACATTGCCTTATCAGTGAGGTGTGAATATTCGCGTAAAACTCAACACGCACCTTGGAGCCAGTGATTCGCAATCGGCACGAAGGTCTTCTATTTTGACGAGGTTCATTGAACGGTCTATAGCCTGGGTGTCAACCCGATGATGCGATTGTGTTATAGGGCTTTGAACAGGCTGTCCATATCTCTTTAATTTGGCAATCTCTTCCAACAGTGGTGGGTCATTGGCCCGCTCTGATAACGCCATGGTTGGCGGCTCGGGGGTGGGCCTTCGTTGCACAATGGGTAGGTCGCCGACAGGCCACTTCTCTCGAGGTAAAATGGACTTGATGGTGTCATCCCAGAGGCTGGGTGTAGCTATCGCGGCTGTACGGAAACGCCGCGAGACATGAGAGACTGTCAGTCCAAAGTGAGGTGGACAACCGCTCTGCAGCATGCCTGCCTCGAAAATCCTCGCCAAGACCTCGTTGGGAAGGCTCGATATTGGCGCTCCAGCGTTGTGCAATGCGTTAAATTCAAGCTGTACTGCTCTGGCGTGCGCCTCTATGTCATGTGGTCCGATCGGTCCGCCACGCCCTGCCGCTTGGATATCGTTCCTGAGACTGGTTAGCAACAATCGCATGCGATGCTGTCGATCGCCCTTGTTTTGCTGCATTGTCGTGTCCTTGAGCTTGTCAGCGTTGTGCAGATTGAAAGCACTGAATGACATACCGAAATTTGAAAGGGATCTGCAGAATCTATCTGGAAGTTCAGAGTGGGACAGTTCAACTTCCTGGGCTCATATACTCGAGCAGATGCAGCCTAGAGAAGAAGTGTAGAGGATGAACTAGGCGTTCAAGGGTATACCATGAAAATGATGTTCGCGGCCGAGTAAAAAGGGAAGGATCTCATGATCAAGTAATGACAGGAAGTGACGAAGAGAGGTCGACGGCAAGCCGGCGGATTCGAAGAGATTTAATGTCGGCTTTTTTAAGGTTCTCTCTGGCTCCGGAATTTCCGACTCGTCGCAGCTCTACTTCCTGCTTCACCCGTGCCATCCATCTTTCAATCGTGATAGTTACTGGCAGCATAAAATTGATTATCACTTCATCATTGTGCAATCAGTCGCCCTAAATTCCTATGCGGGCTCTTGTAACATAGCGCAGGCATCGACAACTGCACCTCCTCTATCGGACCTCAAAAAAGATTTCTGGAATCTACTCAAAGACCTTGCACATTGATTCGCCAGCCCAGTCACAAGAGCTTATGCCAGACGGCGCTTCATGCGCAGAATTCTCACTGGCACTGAAGGCAGTTGGCAAGCCGGTCCTGGACGCATAAAAAAATTAACTTCCACACCCCGAACTTCGAGAAACTGTGCAAGCGGCAACCGCTGGTAACTACTGGACTTTCGCCAGATTTTTGGATGGCTTTACAATTGTTTACAATTTGTGCTCTGTCCTCGCACGCTTTTGACCCCGTCATTTGGCTAGGGTGTCACTTGGGAGTCTGGGCTAGTCTGGGCATCTCAGCTTCAATCTGGACCCCGATGCAACACCGATGTAGACTGACGCCCCAAGTCGGTCCCTTTGCTTCGCGCAGCTATCTCCTAACAGCCTCCAGCGACTCCGGCCCTCCCACCGCCATTCTCAGCCATGCGGTATATCCCTTCTTACATATCCATGAACATCATTTTAACAGTGCACCCTGGAGCGCCTATGATCGATCCTCTACCAGACTGTACCTGTACCTAGGAGCTGTGCGATTCTGTGCGGGATGTATTTTTTGGATCTGTTGAGTAACACAACTTGAATCACGTCCACTGAGCTGCCATTTGCACATCGCTAATAGGATGAAATAGCAGAAGGTCACAGCATTGCAGCAAATTAAAGACAATCAGCAGCACCACATGCGATCATTGCTAGCAAATATCAGAAATGATATCCAAGCTACAGGCGAACGCCAATTCAACCACGTGGTCTAGAAACACACGCCAGAGCCAGGAGATCTTGGCCAATCTTTCCGAGGCAGGCACACGGCAGGATTCTTCTGCCTCAAAGACGTCTTAGGCTGGCCAGCAAATGCCCACGTTTCAAAAAGATGGTAGGTTTCAGCCTACCCTTCCTCTTTTCCTACAGCTCATCCACCGTGCGTCGTCATGTGCAAACAATACATCATTATTGTTCAATTAGAATATCTGTGCGGGCTCTTGAAACATAATAGGTGTTAACTTCTCCACCTCTTGCTATCGGCCGATAAAGAGTTTAGAGACATTTACGCACCAGCCAAGTGGGCTGCACTCTCTAACTGATGTCTCTTATAGGGTATGCCCATGCCTGCATGCGAAACTGAAATGCTTCATACAAATTCCGCGCACAGAACTCTCATTGACATTAATGACACTCAAGTGAGCTGGCATAGTGGCCCCAAACGTGCATGCTGGGTTTTGAGATATTTAACAGGCGGTAGCTGAGGGACTCACTGCCAGATTGCAACTTGGTTTGGCGTGCTGCCGGCATTCGGACCGGTGTCTGACTAGGTCTGACTCTCTGCTTTAACCTTGACCCCGATGCCACACCGACGTGCCCAGGTCCCCTCATCCACTTCAGCCCCGACACGTGCACAGTAAGCTTGGTATTACAAACCATATGCGGTCTATTCGTGGGGCTCGTAAATAAAAGATGGGAAAGAAATTCCAAACCTTCAGTTCCCTACGCAGTCATGTCTCTTCATGTCATCTCTGACCGCGAGTTCTTCATAATCCCTATACCACAGCGACTGCGATATGATCCAGAGAAGCCGTTCTATTTTGGTACACTTATGAACGCTGCTTTCGGGCTTGGCGCCACTTTTAGTGAGTGTTGAAATATGATGGCGTTCGAGACTCTCCTAACTGTTTCCTCCAGTCGTAGCCAACTTATATTATTGCCAACCGCTTCTTGGTATGCACATTGTGCCGTGGAGATACTAGAACTCATATATGGCTATTTATAGTTGACATGTCGAAAAATTTCAGGGTTTCGTATACTGAGATATCTAGGTATGTCAAGGAAACATTCACGAATTGCTGAAACCTGACTATCATGAAGAGTGCCAACCTTGACGCAAGTTGGGTACGCATAAGATCAATGCTAGCAAGACATATGACTAAAAATACCTCTAGATACCTCACAGGACTCTTATTGATAGCTCCGATGGGCGATCTAGTCAAGCGGCGGCAGCTCATCTTGCTCTTAATATTTCTCTCAGCGACCCTCACCATCGGGCTTGCAATAACACCTAATCTCCGCGTCTTCGAGGGCCTCTCCTTCTTGGTCGGCGTATTCACCGTGGTACCACAGATCCTTGTGCCCATGGTAGCCGACCTCGCGCCCCCTGCACGGCGCGCCACCGCAATATCCATCGTCACCTCTGGCCTGCTCTTCGGCGTGCTTCTTGCACGGCTCCTCGCGGGCATCATCGGCAACTTCGCAAGCTGGCGCATTGTCTACTACATGGCAATTGGACTGCAGTATGCCATCCTCATAGGCGCATATTTCGTCGTCCCGGACTATCCAGAAAGCCAGCAGGGCCTGACGTACGTCAAGGTCATGACGACCATGGCGCGCTACGCTTGCACGGAACCACTGGTGATACAGACATCGCTGGTTAATATCGCCAGCTCTGCGTGCTTTACTAGCTATTGGGTAGGTGGCTTTGATCACTCAACGCTGCACATCTCACGCTCCACCCCAGATCACGTTGACTTTCCTCCTAGAACAATCGCCTTTTAACTACTCTACGTGAGCTTTCCTCATCATACCTGCGCGCACCCGTTTAAACATTGCGCCTAGGCTTGTCGTGGGCCTCTTTTCGATTGCCGGGCTGGGAGCCGTTGCGTTCGGCCCAGTGCTTGGGCGCGTAATTGACCGCCTCATCCCGTGGTACGCGGCGCTCATCTCTACGCTTCTCCTCCTCGTGTTCCAAGCCATTCAAACGGGTGCCGGAGGCATCAGCCTCGCAGCTCTCATCATTGCGTGCTTAGGCTTGGATGTGTTCCGCCAGACACAGTATGTGAGTCTAACAGCCGCGGTCTTCAGGTGCGTTACCTATTCCTCTTGCCTCGCTAGTACTGATCCATTTGCACTGCAGCCAGATACCAGAGGCACGCTCGCGCGTTAACGCTGTGCTGGTCGTCGCAGTGAGCTCGCAATCATGTCCTCGTATGCACACATCCTAACTTCGCAATCGCGTGCGCCAGTTCTTCCTAGGCCAAACAATGGGCACCTCGGTCGGGACGCAGGTGTTCGTCAAGTACGGCTGGCGCGCAGCCGCGGGCGTAAACATGGCGTGGTACGGGTTCCAGCTGGTCGTGCAGCTCGCACGCGGACCGCATGTGCCCCGTTACGGCTGGGTGGGCTGGAGTGGTGGGTGGGAGGCGCGGAAGAGCGTGGTGGATGGGAGGCAGCGGGAGGCAGCGGAGCGCGCGGACCCAGAAAGAGCCATCGACGAGAGAGAAAAAGAGGTGGATGTCAAGCCGGCTGAAGAATCTACGATGGAAAAGCAGGCCGAAGTAGGGGAAATGGCGCCCTGAAACGCTGGGTGTGATTTATAGACAGTGCGATAGAGGCATCAGCGGAGGCCATTTCTCAAATTTAGAGTTCTTAATATCCAAAATCAAATAGGCATACAGCGCAGATATGATAAGCCTACGCGCAATCTGGCCAGCCCATCTCGCCTGTTGGGATGACATTGCTCGCTTGAGGATCAAATGCGGCTTCGGGGCCACAGTGCCACCAACATCAGGAAATATTATCTGATCTGATCTCCATTCACCAAGACTAGCACTAGAGCTCTCATCAACCTGATGCAGCAGGTTCAGATTGCAGTGAAGGTGGGGAATCCAATCTCCCAGGAACATATGATATTCCGAGACACCCAAGAAATTATGAGCCGTAAGTACAATAAATACATCAAACGTCTAGGTGTGGCATATCTATCTGTCTATAGATCTATTTGCAAGAAGCAGGTCAAGTGAAGAAGGATTTTGGGAGTGATGAGGGGGGAGGTAATATCAGTCCATGTGTTTTGTATCAAGAAAATGAGAGGTGAAGACGAAATATGCAGTTGAATGTATATGAATGCAGATGTGACGTATATTTACAGAACTGGGGCGCGCGATGCAGCCTCGAACTCGCTGAAGCCGGGTAACCGCGCGCTTTCGCGCTCGGCATCGGCGCCGTCGAACGTCCTGCGCTTTGGCGAGCTCGGCGAGGACATCACCGAAGAAATCTTGAGCGGTGGCAGCGTGATGGGCGGTGAGCCCGACCTCGATACCGGCACAGACGCAGAGAATATGCTGCTCGCGGGATAGGGATGTGCGGGCGTCGAGGTCCCCGAATTCCACGAGGTGATGGTCCGATTGGGCTCCTTGAACTGCGGCGTGCTCTGCGGGTGGATAGGGGTCATCCCGAAAGCCTTTCGCACCGAGTGGGCAAGGTGATGGTGCTGCTGCTTGCTCACAGGGCCACCACCATAGCTGCCTTCACGCACATGAGATACATGCGCCGCCGAGTCGCGGCCCCAATGGAGAGGTGACGACGCGCGCGAGCTGGACGCGCTTGGGTTCACACTGCTGGTATCGAAGTGGAATGGCACTGAGGCAGCCGGTGCACTGATCACAAGTGGATAGTTCACACTACCAGGGCTGCTGTCGTGGCTACTTGGGCCACTGGACAACTGTGGGGTATGGAGATTTGAAGACGACGAGGACGACGGGATGCGCTCGTGTTTTCGCTCAGTAAGCTGTGAGAGCTGACCGGGGTATGTTTGGGTATATGGTAGTGATGCTAGTGGCCCGATTTGGAACTTGTCTTCGCCAATGCTCTTGCGACGAGCTGCAGTGGAGCGGTGCGGGTGGAAAGTACTACTGCTCGAGGGCGGACTGCCGATGTAGTGCCTTGATGTGGTACTCTCGATAGGACTAAGGGGGCGATCCATCATGCCAGGGGGAGGCAGCATGATCGGCGAAGGCGCACGCGAGGGATTCGCGGAATGCAGGTTGAGCGTACGTAACGGTCCCAGGAACGGACTTGTCGAAGGCGTAAATGCGAACGCGGCGCTGCTTGGCACGCCCGAATCGGGCGAGATAGCATGGACGGAGTGCTGGTGTTGCACCGCAAACGGATGTGGCGGCGAGTGCGCGCTGTGCATGGGCAACGAGTCGGAATCAGAGCTGATGGGCGACGGCGTGTCCTCCTGGCGACCCAGGTGCGGCCGATACTCCCGGTGCGTGTGCGAGGAACTCTGATACGGATGCCCCCAATGCACGTGCTGCCGGCTGGCGCTGCTGTGTGGTGCGTCGACAACGTGTCCAGATGTATGGGAGTGGCCGAGCGCAGGCTCATGCGACATGGGTGTCATCTGCCACGCGGGTCCGCTCATGCGTCTCCGTGTTTTCTCCTTGGGCTGCACGTCCTCCATTGGCCCATCGCGCTCGTTTGACTCGCCAAAGTACCCACGACCGTCACTGTTGCTGCTGCCACTGCTACTGATGGCCTGCGGGGTCGATATTGGACTCGTCGTCGCGCTCTTGCTCATGCGCACGTGATGGCCAGCCGCCGTTGCCGCGGCGCGCGCGTCCCGCTGAGTGGCGCGACGCAAGGCTTCGGCATGGCGCGCTTCATAGTCGGCCCGCCGATTCGCTTCTTCGCGCTCTAGAGAGAATAGCTCATCCATGGCCACCGTCGACAGTGCGGAGAAGGCGGTTGGATTCATGGACAGTGGGAAGGGTTCCTGTGGCGCCGAGTGTATCCGACGGGGAGGGTGGGGAGGAACTGATGGACCGATGACAGTTGGGCGGGCGTAAGATTCGTCCTAGAGAAGGCATCAGCATCAAAGAACGAGGATGAAACGTAAAAAATAGCATACCTCGTCGTCGCTGTTCGCCCGACTTCGCGCTTTCTTCTTAACCCTTGTTCGTACAACCTCTCTTGTCTCAGTATCTCTCTCGTCCTCCGACATATCATTCCTGCCCTTGCTCAATCGCGGTTTGTGCTTTGCTTGCTCTGCGCGCCCATGAACACCGACCGAGTCGTTACTATGAATTCGAGAGTGTCGGGTAAGCTCATCTGAGCGCGAGAAACGCTTCTCGCAGGATGGGAAGGCGCATGCAAAGGGCTTCTCTCCAGTGTGTGTCCGGATGTGTCGGGTCTGTTTTATCATATGCTAATTCAGCTATGACGATATCAGTGCGGGAGCGGTTGATGCGCACCTGGTGCTCAAGCCGACTAAAAGCGCGGCCACATAAGGGGTAAGGGCATTTGTAGGGGCGCGGTGTGGATTTTTCTGAAGTCGAAGAAGCCTCCATGAGCGCTCAGGTGAATGGTGTGTGGATAGGGGGTGGGGGTAGTGGCAGATAGATGAGCGCTGTTCTATCAAATACTTCCTGTATATAAGGCATGAGACATTCTGTGACGACATCCATGAGAAATGATCATGCGCACCTGAAAGTTCTGCAGCCAATGATATGGTCCCCGCAACTGAGACCTGCAATTGAGTCGAGCTGCACAGAATGCTTGCGAAAGATAGCACCGAAGCTGGTGTCACAAATGGAAAGCGAGTTGCCTGATGGTGGTCGAAAGAAAGACGGGTTGAAGAGGCGTCAGGATGAAAAAGGATTCAACGTGGTCGGGGTTTAGGAGGCTTGCTGTGCTGCAGGAGCACAATGCGGGGGGGTGTCGTGACAACCCCTAATTAGAATTCTCTGGCTTCTTGTTCCTGAGCCAAGATCACAGGTAGATGTCGACTGTGGTTCTTCCGCAGTATATCTCCTTTGGATTGTGCGGAGATTGGGAAGGTAAAGGACGAGGAGGATGTGAACAGGAAATGTGAATTATTTCTTTGCGCTTTGCTGCAGAATGATGCCCCGTTATTACTACCGGCAACCTCCGGTCAAGGCGGTCCGACCTATTTTGTGTCGTGCTGCGTTCGTTCCTGTTGTTTATCGATCTTCCCTCCGTACGGCCGGCAAATGTTCGTAGCTGCACGCATCGTACCACAACACCTGATCTTCCCCTCTGACAACTCCCTACCAACTCACTTCCTGCCCTCTTCATTTTCAAATATATGAAATCCCTGCTGGCACTGCTAGGCACCCATCAGCTACCCCGCATTTCACCTAATCTAATCATAAAGTCCGGAGCTTCACCGATTTCATGTGCTTTATTTACTTATCGCAAACGTGATTGTGCTCACCCCAAATTATTCGTGGGCGGACGACGAACGTAAATATTGCAGATGGGCACAGTCGTCAGGTCAATCACTTTACCCAGCCGACCATGCCTTCCATCGCTTGATGTTTGCTGGCTGCCGCGGTGAATATCATCCTATATCTTCCCGGTGGCCTCCGGCGCATGTCAGATCGACGCGCCCGACGGTCGGCAGACAGCCGTCGCAGTCGTGGCGCCACAAATACCACCTCCCAGAGCCACATGGGGTATCATCTGCACCGCATCTGCACCAAAACATGTTCGGCAAAACATCGTGCAAACCGGTTTGCTATCCGCCAAGCTGGCCCACGTGCGATGTGTTCGTCTTCGCGCAGGCTGCTGAGGAGGCTTATAGTGGCATTTTACGCGGTGAGGCCGGCGTGTCACCTCCAACAAATGTGGCGTCGACGGCTGTTGATATACTTCTAGTATTCATGATTTATTAGGCCGACAATGGGTAAGATTGATTATTCCGACAGGCCGCCCGCCCAGGGGGCGCACCCAGGACCCCACGCCTCTCCCGCCCCCGGGACCCCGCGTGCGAAGGTGTACACTGCACATCGTCGGCACACCTTATCTTCGGCGTTTCTCCATTTCGGTTTGTGCCGAGACTCCTCCTCGCTTCGGGGAAATATGCAGGCCGTCGGGTTCCTCCATTTCTCAACCTCTTGGGTGGCAACGTCCGTCTAAGCGCGTGTGCCGAAAATGTATGCTTAGATTATGCCCCGCCAGTCGACATATATGTCGGGGTATCCTAGGGCACCTGAATCTCAGACATTGACATCTGTCACCCGCCAGGGCTCCCAATCATGACCTGATCATGAGCCGTTGTTACAGCGATTGAATGTGCTTCGATGCGACCCCGCATTACGAGCCCTTCGGCTCGATGAATATTCGGCAAAATCATTTTTCTTTTCAAGGTGACATATGCTGCGTATTCACCCCAAATATAATACCCAGGATATTCCCAAGCCAAAATTATCTGCACAGAACGGTCCCTCATGTCGGCTTGGGATCGCAAATCAAGCAATCTGGATATTTAAAAACCTCACAAAAATGGCAATTCTTGTCACAAAACATAGCAAGCGAACATAGCAAGCGAAAACATATGCATTCGGGCATGTCGATCCTTATCCTAGTGATGCCGCATTCGGTGCAAATTGCGATATCTTGCGTGCCAATGGAGTTACAGAGCCTACTGCACGTTCAAGTCACCGATCACAACCCTGTCAGGAAATCAGATCTTGTTGCGCGAACCGAGCAGGAAGGTTTAGACTCGCTCACCGCTGCAAGTTAGTATATCAGGAGTGCGGGGCCGATGGTGCGGACGGGCCGTGATGCTGATATTGAGGGGATCAGATTGCGAGCTGCATCCAACAGACTTTTTGACTTTTGCGCGATGATCTTGATTTTCTATCTCACGCGTCATAAGTTGTGTCTGCGGGGAAGGGTATCTGCCATTTTTTTAGAGAGTTGTACGTACATGTTTACGCGCACTGGTTGAGCATCAGGGACGGGCACCTCTCATTGGTGCGACCAAGTCAGATACGCACGTTGACGCCGCTGGCGTTGCAGATCATCATTGCTGGAAGCCAGTGCACTTGCAATGTGCATTGCATGCCACGCAACGGCATCCATCGATGTGTCCGACTCGCCAGCTTAGTACATATCGTTGGGGTATGACAATCGAAGGACTTAATCGAAGATCCCCTTCATCGCCCTCATCAGAATTCTAGGAGCCAGTCTCTGATGCGTGCATAGTCCTGCTGTCGTCGAGGCTTGATATTATGACCTGGCTGCCGTCGTTCGGCCTTTAGTAGGACCAATACTGATGGAGCAAGACATGTATGCACCACCACGGTGCACCACTCACAGCACAACACCTGCCGCAAGACATCGTCCGAACCGGCGACAATTCGGCGGTACCCGTCTGGCAGGTACTCGGCGTTGACGGGGAAGCGATGTGACAGCCACCTTGTCCATGGGGTCTAGGGCCAGGGGTCGATGGCTACCCCGCGCGGGGTACAGCGCTCCATCTTGGCACCAATATCGCGAGGAAGTGGCGCGCATTAGACCAGTTGACATTTACAGACCGCGATGCGGCAAACAAGACGTGTTACATGCTCACTAGGATAGGACAAGAGAAAGCCACCTATCGCCTGCGTGTTGTCCGGCTGTTTTGGAATTTCGATGTCTCTCTCCGCAGCCGCCTAGCAGAATAGTGCGGAGATCAGTAAGTGGTGATACAACAACGAAGGGACAGGAAATGGATAGGAATGAAGGCACGCGACTTACCTGCTGGCACGCTCTTTCTCAATCTCGCGTCGTTCGACTTCTTCGGCACTGAGGACCTCGAACCGTGTCTTGAATTCTTCGGCCTCAGCCCAATCTCGCCACACGCTTCGCAATACCTTCGGCCCTCGCCCGTCTTTTGGCGCCCGCCCCCAGCCCAGCCCAAGACCCGTTTTGTCTTTGAGTAGTCCTGCACCACTCTTGTCCCGGGGTTTTTCCGCACCAACCGTCCCACCTGCGGTTGTTGTCGCCTCGTCCGCAGCGTCTCTGTCTCCACCAATCACACCCCATTCGACAGCATCCTTTTTGTGCTTGATAAGTTCTTCGTGTACTGCGTGCGCGATGAGGGGAATGGCTTCGCCTGAGAGCCCGAGCTCCATGCAAAGCTTCTGCGAGAACACCTCTGGCGTCAGTGGAGAGAGCAGGTCCCACTCAATGTGATCAAGCAGGTGATAGGTTCCTATTTGCACATCAATCTATTCACCAAGTGGTCAGTTGACAGCAACAGAAAACCGAAACAACAGCTCACGCTCAGAACTACGCGGCATTCCGGAACTTCCTCCACCACGCCTTGTGGGGAATCGTCCACAACCATTGCAGCACCATCTACTGTCAGATCTAGGGACGCGACTCCCTCATGATCTTCCAACTGGGCCTTTATTTGATTTGTAACAGTCTCCACCCACGTCGGCGGCAGGTCCAGGTCTGCGCAGAAGGTGCGTGCAAAAGCTTCCGGCTTTATGAGGTTTTCATACAGATTCCATACGAAGCAGTCCCTAATCCGCAGGCTATCTGTTTCAAATTCAACGCGAATAGGAACAAGGGCGGTGGCTCGTTGAGCATGTGCCTCCATAACTTCCTGGGGTCTAGCGGGATTACTTTCAGCATGTGGCATCGTTTATGATAGCATATCGACCTACGGGTACTCGTGAGCTGTCTGTGGCATGGGCTTTGCTTTGATGAATCTCCCAGGTGGAATCATTCCCAGGTAGCTCTGATCTAATTCGGCCCTCTCATAAAGGGATTGCTGAATTGGATTTCGAAACTGCTGAACTTGAGGCTGCGGCGTCCCACCGCCGACATTAAACACTGACATCCCGTTGGCAACTCGGCGTCCTCGGGCTATCCGAGCACTAGCAGCGAAATCCGAGTCATCTGAGTCTATGGCCCCTGCATCCGGCTCCTCATCTCCTGAGCCTGGGTCCACATAGCTCACAGCACCACCCCGACGCGTTGCTGTCCGTGTAGTCGTCGCCGCCCCTGTAGGGAGAATAGGTTGCACAAGAAGGGTCGTTCCTGTTCGCAAACGGGACGCATATGTAGAGTGAAGGGCTTGTGTTGTGGTCGGGAGCGGTGCTCTTGGAGGGTTGGGAGGTATTGCGGGCGGGGGCGGGGGCATCGAAGGGGCAGGCGTTGGGTAGTTGGTCGGTGTGTACGGTCGTGCCGCGGGTGTGCTAGGCTCTCTAGCCAGAGCGCTGCTCTTGGTAGCCCGCGTACTACGCGTTCTTCCCCCAGAGGCCGCAGCGCGAGGAGCAGAAGTCGCCCATTTATGAAGATTATTACCATATGCTGTTACCTGGTTTATTACACAAGTTTGATTAAGAGAGCATTGTGAAACTCACATTTAGATTGCTCGCCGGCTGGAGAGTATGGTCTAAACAGATCCTGCCCTACATTCGAGAGTTGAAGAACCGGATGTCGGGGATCGCTCATCGCAAGGAAGCTTTTGCGTTGTCAATGAGAAGATGATATGATTTATTTGTGCGGGACTAATCGAAAGGTTTTGAGTGGAGAACTCTTAGAGAGCGTAAAGATCGACGACTATCAGAGAGATTCAGAGCCGAAGCGGAAGGAGCAAACGCGCGCCTCAAAGTTGCCGGCGCGTCGGCTGTTGGCGTGCCAATAGGCACCTTCTTTCTGCACTCTCGCCAACGTCCGCAACCAGACATGCTTGGATACTCTGCTCGCGCTATATGCCGACCTCTCTGCCACCAGAGACTACTTCTGAATTCAATATACTCCACCAGGGCCTACACAACACCTCGCAAGAGCCCCAATCATGACATTGTCGAAATGTTAACACGAAGTCAGTTTCGCTACGTATACCTTTCACGTTCCTACGTCTTGCTCACCTACCGCCCCAAAGATATGCATGAAGAAAGTGAAAAGCCTGACCGGAATACTTACAAGGTCATTGCATTCAAATCTGCGATCAGAGTTTTCAAGCAGCTGGACCACCCTTTAAGCTCCATCGAGGAAGCCAAAAATGTATGTTTCCACTCTGTCCCTCGCACAAACTTTAAATTCTTATCGCGTATTAGCTAAAGGGAGTAGGCGCTGGAATAGCGAAGCGAATAGAAGAGCACTTCTTTGCAGGAAACGATGTCCGTAGGTGTCGACGTACCCCTGCCAACTGCAGCAAGCTCATCATTGATACTCACAGCCGTTACCCGAAAGTCTTCCAGCGCCGTCGGAAAAGGAACGGCGCGAGGAAAACCAGCGTAGAAACGCAATAGAACTGCTGCAAACTGTCTCTGGCGTGGGGTGCGCTTTCTCTGGCATATTCCTTTACTATCGCCTAAAAAGATATACAGCGCAGTCAAAGCTCGGAATCTTGTCGCAGCAGGATGCATGAGCCTATCTGATATGGCTGAGCCTCGATACTATGACACATTGACTGCGGCTCAGAAAATTGGTCTCCGGTTTGTTGACCAAATATCAGAACCTATCACACGAGATCAGGCTGAGACAGTGCTAGTAGGTTCTTTTCGCCAGTGATCACCGCTTGCGACGCTGACCGGAGCTGCAGGACTTTGTGCGCCAAAACATTTCTGCTAAGTTCGAGATCCAACTTGGTGGAAGCTAGTGCGTCTGCGTATCGAATTCCCAGTTGCTTTGCTGATTCAGATACAGTCGTCGAGGCGCACAAGAATCAGGAGATGTTGACATCGTTCTATTTCATCCATTACATGTGCATCTACCAACTCCAACGATCCCTCCGCCCAGCAAACTGACAAGAAAAGCGATCTTATCAGGGACGAACAGCCATGTCAAACCCGCTCGGATGACGAAAGCCGAGCAGGAGGCCTCGCCTCTCTTTCAAGGCGTCGTGAAACCGCTCCAGCAGCGTGGCCTTGTAGCTGCCACGCTAAGCACGGGAACGAAGAAATGGCAAGGGGTGATCAGATTACCAGAGAAGGAAGAGGATGGATCCTGGGGTGAACGGACCAATAGAATCAAGGCTATTGAAGCCAATGAGGGTGTCTTCAGGAGGATGGATCTCAAGTTAGCTGATTTACCTCTTACTGTTACATTCTCTGCTAATCGCTTCCTCATCTGCAGCTTGGTTGCCTCGAAATCGCGAGGTGCCGCGCTCCTTGCACTTACGGGTGATACCGAGTTCAACAAAGACATTCGCATGAAGGCGCATAGTTTGGGAATGCACTTGAACGAGTTCGGGCTGTGGCGATGGCGGTCGAATGGTTCAGGAGTCGACGCTCTTAGTGCTGAGCCAGAGGTAGGTTACTGGGAGCTCGTTAAAGCCGATACCGAAGAGGATATCCTCGCTGAGCTAGGAATGGAATGGATTGAGCCGAATAAGAGAAATTTCTCCTTCGTGTTGGGGAAGACAACGACGGCCAAGTAACCGCAACGTGCTTGGATTTCAACCGGAGCGCGTGATCCACTCTATACCATCTTACATGTTATATCCCTCATTTATAAACAACCCCACGTCCATATAGCCAATAAAACCTAATACCAGATACTGCGAGTCCTGTGGGGAGGAATAATAGTTCTCGTTTTGATCCCCTCGATTTTCTGATTCCCGCTTTCGATATCTTTCGCCAAATCCCAGAGATAGAAATCAATCAAGACACTGCTGACCTCCTGCCCTTCCACCAGTTGCTGGTTTCGCCTGAGGTGGATTATCTCTTCACGAAGCCTCTCCACAGCGACGATACTGGTAGTCCGGATGCTGATCTCTTCTCGACTGCCAGATATGAGGGGTAAACCAGCTTCCAGAGTTTCTTTTAGTGCTTGAGGATAAGTAAGGATGCGCAAGTGGTGTAGAATCTGCGGAACGCGGTAGTCGGCGAACATGGTCAGCTCGCCTATAACCGGTCCTGCAGGTCCCGGGAAGATAGGATGGACCATATCAGTATTTGGCGGATAGAAGGCAGCCCAAGTCTCAGCGACCAATATCTGTGCGCGTTTCCAGATATACACTGTAATCGCCAACTGCACGTTACAGAGAGAATTGAACAGACCACGGCAAAATCACCTTTCCGACCGTCCAACCATGTTTCATCTTGAAATGAGGGAAATGTTTCGGTCACCATCTGCACTAACTGGATCGCGGTACCACAAGAGTCTGTGCGTCTCTTAAACTCGTCCACAAAGTATTGAAACGAGCCTTGAAAGTTCTACCGTTATTCCAAGCATAAATCGCGCGTCAGGACCAGAGCTAGGACAAATGCTCACTGAGCATAGGATTGAGCCAACTTCTCGCATGATTGTCATACGCTCCTGAAGGAGGGGGATGGTTTCCGTCGACTCGGCTGCTGGACGGAAGATATGCTCTATCATGGAATCCGGACATCGCTCTCGAGAAGAATAAAATTTAGGGTCGGTGATTGGTATACCGTCCTCTAGGGCTGCGGGTGCATCTTAGATTCTCTTGGGACAAAGTTCAGCAGATATCACAACTCACCTCGATCAAGAGCGGCCACAAGTGACCAGTAGCCAGTGTGGACCTCTGTTTTCTCGATGTTCCACCCCTCGCGCCATTCGACGCCATATCGGTAAGGGCCGCCCTCCGTTTCTGACCAAAAGCTGAAGTTCAAGGCGGAGATCAGAAAGATCCAATTCAAAGTGGCTTCGGTCAAAGGATCAGATGCTGAGAACGGCTCCGGGGGGCAGATGTGCAACGGATGAGTACGCCAGGTGCGGGGCGTATATGAGTCGGACAGTAATTTTCGGTGGATCTGGCATGAAAGATTCAACGCGGACATCGAGCTTGGAAGCCCAAAATAATGACATATCGAGCAGCACATTCGACGCCTTCATTGTCGATTCCGACAATGCCAGTAGTCTGTTCGCCGTCAACCAGTGCGGTACATGAGTGCAAGCCTCTGACGCACCGAAAATGCGAATTCTGCACTTTCCACTACAGGATTATCCCTAGTAGCCTTTTTCTCTATGCTCAGAGGCCATAAGGATTTGCGAGTTACTTCAAGGTCGTCGATTGCCATGGATGTATGAGAATTCCCGATATGAGTACAGATGCGAATTCCGAGGCTGGCAAAAGGACATGAAATTTTGGAGACCTATGGCACAGAAAATCGGGCTGTCAATCGTTTCAGATACTTTGACAATATCAGCAGATCAGATATCGTACCTCGCAGGACACACACGACTTGCTTGTGGGAAGAGGAGGGTCTGCACGCGTCGAGTTGATCGACAAGCATATACTGTGGCCGGCGCGCCATGATCACTTGCACTGGTCTTGCACCGCAACAACCTGCAACAACCATCATCGACGCTGCGCTTACTGCTCTACATGACTTGGTTTGGACCCAGAGAAAGTACCAAATTCACCGCAAGTGCAGACTCAAAACAGCATCTGGTTGACAAATTATTCAGTGCGGGACTGCCTTTCTCAAGGCAAGCATGCCGAACTCGAAGATCTGTAGCTTGTCATAATATTCACCTCGCTGGAATGCTCGTAGGAAGCTTTCCACGCACAAATCGTGTGTTAACGCGCTATGCTTCTCTCATGATGAAGGCCAATGGCTGGCCAGTGCCGGAGATGGTCTGTAATGAATTTACCATCCCCCGGCGTGATTGGTGACCGTAGTTTTCCTGTCTGTTTAGACCTTCGTGTGCAGTTGTGGAATTTCCACGACGAAGACATTCAAAAGCCTTCATTTTCGTTTGCTGGGCATAGGGTGAGCGTTCCTTAAATTGGCTTCCTGCACTCTTCACTCTTTCTCATCCAGTTTCTTAGGCTAACATTATGACAGTGGCATTCTCAGCATCTAATCGATACATTTATTCGTCAGTCTGATCTTGCAATATCTCATATACTGAAATCTAAATCGAATTATCAGCGGTGCTGCGGATGACATGATCATTAGATACGACATGACGATGCCCACGAATTCATTGGAAAACCACAAATTCTATACGCACCACAAAGTTCGCTGCGTACTTCTTACCAACGCCATGATTAACCCATCTTCCTACAGGATATGATTCGTGGATTAGCTCCACATATTTTCAACGACGAGATTTTCATGAGTGCTAGGTACATAACTGCCTCAGTGTATATGTGGATAATCTGCTAAAGTCCCACCAAACAGTGACGATGGGAAGGTCATGTTGCATGATGATCGCACAAAGCCCAGCATGACTCGAGCCCAAGGTACTCTACAGCAAAATGCGGAGATCACTGACATCAAATCACATCCCTTGATGGAGTCTCTGTTTGCGACGAGCGATAGCACCGGAAGAGTGTGTCTTCGTGACACTCGCATGGCATTTGGACCGACAGCCCAAAGGGCCAACGAAGGTGTGGTTCGCACCGTATGTGGTCTCTTCAAGCTTCACAGACAGGCTCAATTTAAATACAAGCAGTACAATACGAAGCTCTCCAAAAACGGTGTCGGCCACCTCAGCAATCCCGAGACGAGTAGTATCAACTTCGATCGAAACGGTAAATTGCTTCCCCGCATCTGGAATATTCTTGTTCATGATTGCAGGGTCCAAGCTGGCGGTTACAATGCTGGTGCGTGTCTACATTTTGCTCTGAACGTCTGCTAAGGTTGCTATGCAGCATTTTTTGCCGACAATCTATAG
Organism: Athelia sp. TMB; assembly: GCA_014898675.1. Classification (NCBI taxonomy): domain Eukaryota; kingdom Fungi; phylum Basidiomycota; class Agaricomycetes; order Atheliales; family Atheliaceae; genus Athelia; species Athelia sp. TMB. The sequence continues at coordinate 42,946 of JACXVL010000075.1, read as the reverse complement.
CGTTTCAGATTCACACCCTATTGCTGTATGCAGTGCCCCACTACCTATACCATTAGAAGAAGATTTTCTTTCGAAGGAGAGGGGCTACACGAACTCTTGCACTATGAAGGTAATGCCTTAGGCATCGCCCATCAATTTTTCTAACCTGATGGCAAATTCTAGCATGGATCTTTTGGCGGTCCAGGTCTCACCGTCGACAGCTATTACGTGACCGGGTCCGATGACTTTCGCGCATATGTTTGGAAAATCCCTGACCCCGCCAAGTTGCTCGACGAGAGGCAAGTCTTCAGTGCAGACGCCTGGGCTGCGGAAGCCTCTCATCATATCGGTCTGTCCTCAGCGATTTTGTTCAACTGACGGCCCTAAATCTGTTCTAGGGTTTACCGAGGGGCTTTTTTCACCTCGTTATGTCCCAGCTGATATTTCTCAACCTGCCTTCCGCTTGAACGGTAAACGTGGCTTACATTGCCTCTGCTAATATAGCTAACAGCGCCTAAAGGGCATAATTCTATCGTTAATACTGCCTTGATTCACCCTTCCTTTATGCATATCGTGACTGCAGGAGTGGAACGCGACATAGTTCTCCACGGGCCGGCGCCATCTTCACCCTGCACCTCTGGCCTGGGAAAAACTACCACAAATGTGCGGAATATACTACCTATGGACCCTGAAGATAGGGAACGCGTATTTAGGGCGCTGAGCGCAGCTCTTGGACAAGACAGCGACGACACGGATGAATTGGAGACCATTGCGCTTTTCGATCAGTGAGTCATTCGATGTCTGCGCATATAGTTCTGCAGGTTTGATTCATGTCATTTTCTAGGATTCTACGCCAGGAAGGTGACCCGGATGTCTTTGATACGAGACATTGGAGACCTCCAGAGGGCCGCTCGGATTCCGACGCAGAATCAGATCCAGAAATGACATTTGAGCAGGAGGCATCCTCGGGCGAGGATTACATGGAATGAACTTATTGGTACTTCTAAGATGTGCGTCAAATGATGGACTATGCATGTGCTTTTGACTTGATCATGCTCTGCCACAGTTCCTCTTGGAAATTTGAACAAAGGCCATAGCAAGTATATACTACGGGTTATGCCTCGATCGCGAGCTCTTCCGAAACTCGCAAAGCCGTTTTAACTTCTAAAGGTGACATGTTATACCGTTCCTAGAGCTCTGTTTTCTATCCAAGCCCAATTGAACCCGCCAAATCAGCTCGTCAGAACCAACACTACGTACACAATGCTCCAATCCAAGATCCACGGCAGGCGTGAGAGCAATGCAATCGTCAGGTTATCCACGTGGGATCTAAGTCAATCAGAATCGAAAACGACAGAGACGAACCACCATCGTTACTCTGGTGCGTCACAGTCCCGATCCAGTAGTGCTATGAGACCAAGAGTTGACGATTCAGGGATGCAGGGGGCGTCATTATCGTTGCATGTATGATGAGACGTTGATTCGGGCCCGGAGTGCTATTGGCAGAAGTGTTGGACCGCCTCTTTTTATTCGAATGTGATGCGGCTCACAAGGCATAAACCACTTGCTATATTGAAAGAAAATAACAAATACAATTCTCCGTTGGCAAATTCATAAACTGAAATACATTCGGCATAACATATAGTGGCTAGCTATATCTAGATGCAACGGTGAGAACATTATAAATCGTACCTATTATGTGCCTATCATCAACATTTGAAGGTAAATGCTGGATCTACGTTTGGGTCGCCCTCGCCGTATATGTATTTGGAACCGTCGCAATATGAATAAGAGTACCTCTCGTTTGAGCAGTGATAAGAGCCAGCACCAATTCCAAAACCCTGAAACATCTTGATTGTACCACGGGCCCTGGTTGTGCCATGAGCCGCCGTGATGTTAACCTCGCAGGGGACAGTATATCTTGAGTAGTACAATCCAAGGTAATTCTTGTTGCTGGCGGGGGTCACGTAATACTCTGAGGCGTTAGCACTCGTTAGCATCGACGTTTTGGCTCAAAATCGAATGGTGCAAGAGCCAGACTGACCGAAGTAGTCAAAGTTATTGTTGATTCGCGTTTTCAGTTCGCATTCGCCGTGTTTGGCGGGGTTGTTGCTGGCGAAGTAGCGGAAGTCAAACGACCCGGATGGGAAATTGCTGCTGCATAGCAGCCACCCTGAACCAGCACCTCTGCACCCTGCCTTGGTTTCATATCCATACGCCGTGGTGATCCATCCGCTGCCCGCCATTGTCATAGGCCCGCAAGAGAAGGTGGGTTCACCTTAACAACCTATCAGCTGTTTGCATGAGTGTACCGACCGAGAATAGCAGCATACTTGAGGCCAACGTGGCATTCAGTCCTGATGCTACTTGAGGGCAAATATCAGAGATCAGCTTCTGCCAGAGCGAAAGTTCACTGACGATCCTCCGGCACGAGCGCAGTGCTATTAGAGTAACTCCCGTTAGGCACAGCGGTTGATTCGACGGAAGCAGTGAAAAGCAGAACAACGAGAGAGAGAATAGATTTCATTCTGATCGTGATATCGATGGTCGAGTGGAAGGAAATCAAAAAACCGTGAGCTTGAGAAAAGTGATGATGAAAAGACTCTGCTTTTATGCGCAGCCTTCGCATCTCAGGCAAGTCATCTGATTTTCGAGATGTGTAATCACCTTCCTACAGATAGTATACATGGCTGTAATGCGAAGCCAGAAGGTCTGCTCTTCCGAACGAGAGTGCGAGGTATGAACCAGTCTTCAATGAGCACAGAAGCCCAATCTGTGGCGTCAAATTACCAGGATGAGACTAGGCAGAGGCTGATGAAGATATCAGAGCAAAAGATAGAACATACCAAATAAGAAAGTGATAGCTGTCTCGATTCTGATAGTCATCAAAATTGAGGATACGGAGGCCCAGAGTTTTAGAACACCCGATAGTAGCAGGTAGGTTTATGAAAGTACACCTGCAAGCCGAAAAGAGCGTGGCTCATGAGTGCCTAGGCGCCGCTAGAAAATATAATTTCGGTCACTACTTATCTCGCCTATCAAGCAGCACGCTCGAATAAGAGTGTCGCATTGAGAGCTAGTCCTGTGATACAATCTGCAGCGACAAGCTAACAGAATGAGGCTAAACCAACGGGAGGGATACGTAAGTGAGGATGGCGAAAGGAGGTGGAAGAGATAAGGGGAAATAACGGAACGCACTGAATCAGAGGGAGCGATTAGTACTCTTTTGGTGGTCATTTAGGCACAGTGAATTCAGGGGCGTCGGAGAGCCCTGCAAGGTAGCAAAGACCACCCACTCCAGGCTTTGACAGTCGCAGTGATCGCCTTGTGTTGTTTAACGAGCCTCAGCAGCACTGCAGAGTTGATTCGGGTGTCAGGCTCTGCACAATGTAACCTTGGACTTGCAATAATCCACTGAACTAGAATCGACTGAGAGGCCTGATGGGAAGGGGGCAGCGGGGATAGGGGGTGCTGGTGATACCTCGTATTCCCACGAAGGTTGGTCCTGCTGAGCTCCGTCGAGGCTCGATCTACCCTGTGATACCAGCTGACTGAGTAAGATTTCCCTTACAGTGCTTTGCATAACGCGGCTGGGTAGAGCGTAGTACCCATCGAGTTAGCTCCAAATCAAGTCACTCGAAAACAATCAGTGCATCTCACCACCTCGTTTCTTGGTTCAGTCTTGGCGTTGTTAGATTACATTGAGAGTCTGGCCACCAATTGAGGCAGGACCGAAAAAAGACCATGCAGGATGAAGTCAAAGAGGATTCGGGCTGAAGGAGGGACATTGAAGGAACAACCGGCTTTATTTTGGTGGTCAGAGTAAGCGTTATCGCATTTAGTTGGGGCCTCACATTTTCTATCAGTCTCAACTCGAGCGGTCGCGTGGACTATACGAAATTCGAGCGCTTTCGCGTGGACGACCTCAAGAAGATCCGAATCGGTACACAGGGACATCTCATCCTCTTAAGATACTGCCAAGGAGTGAATACCAGTTAGGATAGACGAAGCATAGCATATCGGTGCGAGAAAGTGAACTACAATATCCATTCTGATTGCCAGGCGCGTTTGCGAAGCTGCATCAGGAAGCCGCAGCCTCGAGTTTGGTGGCGCGCTTCAAATCTTTGTAAATTGACTGCCGCAAGTGCAGGCCTTCCCCGATTGGTTATGCGACAAGAAGCGACAGGAGGAACAGCGATCAAGTCATGACCGTGACTAGCATGACCCCGGAGTCCGAGTCATGAGTGCACTTGGCACGAGACTGCACACAAAAGAGACCGATCTGCTTCCGACTCGGAGTCTCGGAGCAAACACCTAGTACATCCTCTGCTATCTTCCTGAGCATTGCCACACTCAACACCAAGGCCCGAATTACCACAAATGCAAGGTAAAGCAAAGATATTTCTCCATTGGCAGAATCATACGTAAGCAATTTCCCTTTCACCATCCGTATAGTAGCTAACGATAGTAAGGTATCGAAGATATTGGATTCCAAAAGGTAAATCATGGTCCCCCTGCGCCGGTACACTCAAACCTAAAGGCTGCGTCGTTATTTGCCTCAGCATATAAGTATTCAGATTGGTTGCAATCTGAATTTGAGTAGGTATGGCTTGAGCAATGAAAAGAATATTCGCCGATTTGAGAACTTCTAAACATCTTGATTGTGCCATGGGCGCTGTCTGTGGTGGTCACGTCACAGGGGACAGTATATTTTCCGCTGTACAATCCAAGGTACGAACCACCGTTCGATAGAGCGACGTAATACCCTGAGCACCGCGTTTAGTGAGCAACGAGGTTATTCTGGCCAGACATCAAGTGAGAAAAAACAGACCTATGTAACCGAGATTGTTGTTGGGCCGCACTTGCAGTTCGCACCGGCCCAGTTGGTTGGCCGTTGTGCTGGCAAAGTAGCGGAAATCAAACGAGCTGGGTGGATCGCCTTCGTTCCATAGTAGGTATCCCGAAGCAGCATCCTCACAATATGGATCAAATAAACCCCTGCTTGCGCCATACGTCGTGGTAACACGTTGGGAGCCTTGGCCGCGCATCACCATAGCTTTGCAGCTGAAGGTGGGCTCATCTGTGAAGTTTTGTTAGCAGGTTGCGCCGAGAAACTGATGGCAGCGCACCTGAGGCTATTGTATTATTTAATCCCGACGCTATCAGGAAGTAGGTATCAGAGACAAGCTTTCATAAGAGTGGGCTTTACTGACGATTGGCAGCCTCGAGCACGGTACTATTGGAACGATCCCTGTCAAGCACAGCGGCGGATTTGACAGGAACCGCGACGAGAAGGGCAACGAGAGAGAAGAAGATGAAGATTTTCATGCTGACAGTGATATCGATGGCTGAGGGGAAGGGAGCGGGAATTGTGGGCTTGACGATAGGCTGGTGATGAACAGACCGCTTTTATGCGCAGATTGCACGTCTCGGGTAGGACGTCCGACTGTGGTGAAATATGAGCACCGTCCCCAGATAGGATGCTTGAGGCTAGAAGCTTTGCGCTCCCGAAAAAGCGTGTCACATTGAAAGCTAGTTTAGTAAGAGATGCAATCTGTAGCAACAGGCCAACGGGATGAGGGTTGAAGAGATCAGATGCAACAATGGAACGCACTAGATCAGAGGGAGCGATAACTCTTTCGATTCTGATAGTCATCGAAATTGAGTTTATAGAAATAATGAATCCGCGGACGATAGAACACTTTACAAGGCAGCAGACATTTTCATGATGCCTTTGAAAGTCGGGAAAGCTGAGGAAAGTGTGAATCAAGACCGCCTGGCTATAGGATTTGGCACAAACTGAGACCTTGATCACTGAGACTTTGATTAATGACTTACTTATGTTGCCCAACGAGCCTCAGCTGCACTCCGGAGTTCGATTACGTGTCAGGCAGGCTCCGGACGGTGTACCTTTAGACTTGAATCAGTTTATAGAATCAAGATTGCGAGGCCTCATGCGGAAAGGACAGCGGAAACGGGGGTGCTGCGGCTGGAGGTGATTCGTTTGCGAAGTTGTCCATCATGACACCGCTGCCTCGAGTTTAGTTGAGCTACGTCTTTGCAGGCTGATGTGCTGGAATGTATTCAAGATACGGGACGGTCGCATGTGCACCCTCATTGAAATTTGCAAATGGCTTTGCGGCAAGAAGCGACAGGTTCTCAACAGGTTATAGCAAAAACGAAAGTCAATGTTCGTGGATTAGACCGATTCGGACGTGTCCTGAGTCCGGATAATTTCTCAGCAGATTTAGCTACTTTAGGTGTAAATTCATATCAAAAAGAGAAGAAAAGTGCCCGAAAGGCTAATTTTACGGTGCCTGATCATTTGGTCCAAGTTCTTGGCCTCCAACGTGACTTGTGCCAGTTGTGGGCGCCTCTCACTTCAACTTGCTCCTCGCTCAATCTCGCATCTGACACAAATTATTCCATCACCGCCTGTTTCTAACTGCTCGCTCTTGGAACTCAAACGTCACTATGAATGCTATCCATCCACAAGACCCAGGCGGAACGGAAGCATATCTTACCATTCTTTCGGGAATCGGGACTCGGACCTAATTCGTCAATGGTAGATAACACAGACAATAGCAGGTAGCTCCTGCTAGGGTACCGTCAATTCCCGATGTCTGAGCACAGACAACACTAATCCGGCTTTCTCTCTCATCACCGCTGCTTGGGCCGGCGGGACAAAGAATAATCATGATGGTGCGAAGAGCGTCCTGCGATGTTATATACCCCCGTAGCTAGCTGCACTTATACGTAGTGGCGACGGCATTAGAGATTGTATTTATTTTCACTACGGCGGCCCCCCTTCGCCTATACATTCAAAGGTAAACGCTGAATCTTCGTTCGGCTCGCCGTATATGTATTTGGATTTGTCGCAAGGTGAATCGGAGTACTTATAATCCGAGCAGTGGTAAGAGTAGGCGCCGATTTCAGAACTTTCGAACATCTTGATTGTACCATGGGCACTGTCCGTGATGTTCACGTCACAGGGGACAGTATATATCCCATTGTACAATCCAAGGTATGCCCTGTTACTGGCGACAGCCACATAATACCCTGAGCGTTGCGTGAGCACCGGTGTTCTGGCTCAAAAGGAGTGGCACAACGCTAAGACTGACCTATGTACCCATGATTGTTGTTGATCCGTGTTTGCAGCTCGCATTGACCGACATGCTCGGGGTTGTTGCTGGCAAAGTAGCGGAAATTAAACGACCCGGGTGGGGCATTGCTGGACAGCAGGTAGCCCGCAGCATCATCCACACAATTAATCCAGCCTCCGCTGGTGATCACGCCATATCGATATGTTGTGCTGATGTACTGGCCGCCTGGACCCTGCATTCTCATAGCTTTGCAAGAAAAAGTGGGTTGACCTGTAAACTTGTCAGTAATTTGTACGGGGATGCAGACCAAGCATAGTAACGTACTTGAGGCTGATATGGCATTCAATCCCGATGCTGGTTGGATGGAAATATCAGAGACAAACTTCTGTCAGAGCGAGGATTCACTGACGATCCGCTGGTATGAGCGCGGTACCATTGGAGTAATTTACATTGGGCACAGCCGTTGAGTCGACCGAAGCAGCGAGAAAAAGAGCAACGATAGAGAGAATGAATTTCATACTGATTGCGATATCGATGATTGAGTGGAATCGTGAGCTTGAGAAAAGGCGATGATGGAAAGGCTCTGCTTTTATGTGTAGGATTCGCATCTCGGACAAGTCATCCGATTGTCAATATGCTTAACCACCTGCCTGCAGATAGCATATATGGCTAGAAGGTCTACTCTCCCGAGCAAGATCGCGAGATAGAAGCTAGTCTTTTAATCAGCACAGTAGCCCAATCTGTGACTCAGGGTACCAGGACGAGGCAGAGGGTCACGAAGCTATCTGAGCGTAAAATGGAACATTCTGAATCAGAAATAGTTAGCTATCTCGATTCCGATGGTCATCGAAGTTGGGCCATTCGAGAGGCGCGGAGCGCTTGGTCTTCCAAAGGCGAACACCAGGCAAACGATCAAACTGTGTAAGTATACTCCAGATATCTAAGAGTGCTGAAAGAGCCGATAGTAGCAAGTGGTGTTCAGGAAAGTACACCGGCAAGCCGAGGAGAGTATGATTCATGAGTGCCCAGGCCATCCCAGAAACCAAGACTTTGGTCACTACTTATCTCGCCTCGAGTGAGTCACAGCAGCAGTCCCGAACAAGAGTGTCGCATTGAGACCTAGTCTTGTAAGAGATACACTGATCTGTACCAGCAGGCTAACAGGATGAGGCTAAGCCGACCCATGATTGAAGGGACACGTAAGTTAGGAGGCTTATGGGGGTTGAAGAGATCAGAGGCAACAATAGAACACACTGAATCAGAGGGAACAATGCCTCTTTCGAGTACTGTAAAGCAGGTACAACCTACAGGATATCGCGAGGCACGAGGGTTGAAGGAAGTACATCGCGGCTGCCTTTGGGAGACTAGTACAATCTGCTACAGCCCCGATTCGGATACGCTAACTCGAATTAGCAAGGCTCCCGCCTTTCCCCTGGCCGCTATGACGCCTCTGTGAGACAAGCCCGTTATCAGATACTCACCTATCATAAGGTAAGAGTGCTGATAATGAATTCGAAATGAGTCGACCATCATTTCGAATGATTCGGCACCAATTGAACCTTCATGATCTGGTCGCGACCTTCGCACACCCCTAAAAATTCACCACAAAATTGGCAAGAAATAGGCAAAGCGCCTCAGCAGCACACAAAACACGTCCCCCCAGATGAACTCTGATGGTCTTGCAGATCAAAATCGCTGTATATGCTAGCCTCGTCACCAACTTCTGCCTTTCCTTCAGAGTGCGTATTTATTTTGATGGGCAGCGGTCATGGCTGAGATTCTTGCATAGTGTTTGCGGCCGTCTTCGTGGGCTCATATTCGTTGCTTGCCACCAGCATCAACGCTGACCATGTAAGAAACGTTCGGCTGTTCCACGAGCACCTGAAGAAAGCAAGCTTGAATGCCATCAAGTGGTGCGCCGGTGTTTCACGGTTGGACAATGGAGAGCGGCGGAAATATCGTCTGTAGTGTGGTGGGTCTTCGCGCATCAAACGCGCATTGCTGATTCATCTGCAGGCTTTCTGTATGTTGCCATTACCAAAAGATCCATGATTTATTTCGACAAGTCTTGCTCCCAGACCGAGATCCGTCAAAGCGGTCGCCATCATCGAGTCATCACGAGGGCTGAAGCCTCTCTATTTCCCTGCCGTCGTCGCTGTGGGTGCGGCATGGACGGGTAATCCTACTAAATGCGGTTCGTGGCCCAGTTGCTGTCCTGTATGCTTTCGTGGCCACCAAATTCGTGCCTTTTCCTGTACTCCTGGTGCATGTGCATGGAGTCCAGTCAGGTTCGTGTTCTCTAGGAAGATCAAGGAAATGATCTGGTCATCAACGCGTCTGGTCAGCATCTTGTTACTCTACTCAGTCTGGTTTTTCATACACGCCCGACACAAATTTCATGTCGTCTGGAGGCAGTAAACTAGCATAGCGGCCCGATGGGCACCGTGATCGTAAGCCTTCTCTTTCTAGATCACGGACAGTCACTCACAGCCAAGACCCATAGATAGCTTCTCGTGTCATCATGTTGGAGCTGAAGCGGCTTGCCGGACAATCGGTGCCGCACGACTTCCTACAATTGATCATCTACAAGGCTACGATCTCCCACGAGATTGAGAAGATTGTTGTGATACGGTTCTATGTTGAGTCTACTTAATCTTAGCACCTATGCTGACGGGGGACAGAGTCCTCCAAATACTAGCGGCCTGCGTTAAAATCGACGTAATCATAGATGACACCGATATACCTCTTTCGAAGGCTCATGACGTTGGTCGATGACTCAAAGATGGGGATGAAATTCGTTCCAACGTGGAGCGTGCTTATGCGCATATCGACCATGGGACGTACGGGTCATACCCCAGTGCGCTGCTCTATTGCATTTCCGGGGCGCTTTCTTTTGACCGCTGCTGTCTACAGAAACATCAGAAATAAATAGCCATTTTGAGCTTGCGTTGAATTTAATTTCACAATAGGACTACCTCTTGGGATATTTGCGAGTCCAGCAATTGAACGCGAAACACCGAGGGCTGACGCGGGCTTGTCATGGCGCCAATCATGGAATCAAGTCCCTGAGAACAGGGTCAAGGCCACGCCCCGTGACGCGTGTGCTATGGCGATGGCGTGCCAGAGCACGCCAGGATGATACCATTCTTGCTCTTCAGTGCTCCGGTATACATAAACCCAGCACTCGAACTGTGAATTAATCTTTTCCTTTCTTCATTCTTGTTCCGGATCCTTTTCTTTTCTTTTGCCTGCTCTTGCCGATGCCTTCGCTGACAAGGATCTCAAATCGGCCTCTTTGGACTAGACACAGCATACCAAATACAGATGCATTCAGCCACCCCCTTCAACCCCCTTTCAAATCCTTTTGCCGCTTGATGGGCCAGTGGCGTCACTTATGAGACAGGTCCTGGCGGCAGTACTCACTCCAGCGCATTTTGCCGCGCATTCTTCGTCGGATGGCGAGCGGAACTTGCGCTCGAGATCGCCAGCTGCCGCGCATCCTCCCATTTGGCAGTCCCAAGCGTCATGTTACGCCGCCTGGAGCATCACGAGGTGTCAAACGTGCACCCATTCCTGCATTGTCGGCCGCCACGGGCGCTGGGCGTGAGTTTTTTCGTCACATTTGGAGCTGGAAGGTCCTTGTGGCATGTGCGTGTATGAGTCGACAGTGTGCCTGCTGACATCTGCTGACTGGCGCTCGCCGATGCTGACTGATTTGACTGATGTATGCTTGGAAAATCGGCGATCTCAAGCAGGGAATCAGTTCGAACCCCGAAGATGTGTGAGGTACGCGAAAGCGTATATAAGTGAGATCCTGCCAGGCCAGGGCCGATAAGTTTGCGCCCCGCGTCACAGCTTCATATTCTGCACATACCATTTTACAACTTGAATCCACAAAATGTCAGCGATTCCAAGCATTCAGATTGTTGATGTGCGCGCCGCCGCCGAGCATGCTGCCGGCAGCGATGGCGAGGCCGACAACATCCCCCGGCAGATCATCGCGGGTCTTGCTCAGCCCACCAACCTCAAAACTCTCCCCACTCTCTTGCTCTACAATGAGCGTGGCCTGCGACTGTATGATGACATTACCACTGAGGCACCCGAGTACTACTTGTTCGCGGCGGAGGAGGAGATTTTGAGGGACCACGCAGACGACATCGTCGGAGTCATGCACTCGCGGGAAGGCGAGATACTTCCTGGTGAAGTGGTTCTGGAGCTTGGCGCAGGGTGAGTGGGCTTCATCTTATGACATTTCCGTATGCGAGCCGCGGATCTTGGCACAGCAATAGAATCATCTTATCGTTATCTCACCTGTTTGGTGTAGCTTGAAATATATGCTGATGGCCCTTTTGCAGTGCATTGCGTAAGACCTCGCACATCCTGCAAGGCCTCTCTCGTCTAGCAGAGAAAGGAGCCACACCAGTGACATACTACGCCCTCGATCTCGAGAAGAGGGAGCTCGAAAGAACGTTAGGCCAACTTACCATGTCTGACATTGGATCCACCCTCAAAGGGAAAGTCGACGCGAAGGGCATGCTTGGTCCGTTATCTCTTATAGAAGCAATTTCAAGAAGTACTGACACAAGCAACGCAGGTACCTACGACGACGGACTTCAGTACATTGCTGCTGGGGGTCTGAAGAATACCAATGAACCGGCTCGCCCTTCTCTTCACACGACTGGCTCTTACCAGCTGCCTCAGGCCCAGCCGCGCGACCTCTCCCCAGACTCGACATCCTCGTCCAACAGTCACAGCGTCGACACACGCTCTAATGACACGTCCTACACCTCTCCGTCGACGCCCGACTCGGTCGATCCGCCCTTGCACATCATGTTTCTCGGCTCCTCGCTAGGCAACTTCGACCGCGAGGGCGGCACTGCGTTCCTCCGGTCCCTTCCCCTCCGCGCGGGCCACGGCGACACCCTCCTTATCGGACTCGACCACGATAACGACGCTGCCAAGATCGAACTTGCGTATGATGACCCGAAGGGACACACCCGGAATTTTATCATGAATGGCCTGAAGGCGGCGGGAAGCACATTGGGTGACGAGAACATGTTTGACGAGGGTAAGTGGGAGTACGTGGGCAAATACAACAAGGAAGAACGTAAGCGCGCAGTGAATCCCTGTGCCGCACACATATTGAACCATGGCCAGGACGCCATGAGGCATACTACAAGTCCAGGAGCAACCAGGAGGTGGTCATCCCAGGCACGAAAGAGACCATCTCATTCCTCGCAGATGAGATGATCCGCGTCGAAGTCTCGTACAAAGTCAGTCTCACCCATCTATCTCAGTTTCTCATGCTGACCCAACTACCTGCTTCCAGTACTCCGAAGCCGACGTGCACCAACTCTTCACCAACTCCGGTCTGCGCCCCATCCAGCGTTGGACCGACAAGGCGTCCCAATATTCGCTGTGGCTCCTCGAGCGGCCGCCCTTTATGTTCCCCCTCCTCTCCTCGCCCAGTGCCTCTGTCCTCCCCGCCTCCAGCCCGTTGATCCCGAAGCGGTCATACTCCTCCTCGCCCTACGGCGTTCCAGCACTGCAGGACTGGGAGAACATGTGGGCCGCGTGGGACTTCATCACGCGCCGCATGATCCCGCCTTCCATGCTCTTCGAGAAGCCCATTGACCTCCGGCACATCTGCCTCTTCTACTTCGGCCACATCCCGACGTTCTTGGACATCCACCTGTCGCGGCTCTTCGATGAGCCGCACACTGAGCCGGAGGAGTTCAAATACATCTTCGAGCGGGGCATTGATCCCAATGTGGACGATCCAACAAAGTGCCATGTAAGTCTGCGCATCGCTGCCCTGGGAGAGTAGGTGCTGATATCAGCTTTCAAGGACCATTCGGAGGTGCCCAAGACGGATGAAGACTGGCCGAAGCTAGACGTCATCATGGACTTCCAGAGACGCGTGCGCGCGCGTGTGCTCAAGGTCTACGAGGGCCTCGATTCTGGCAAGATCACGCTCACCAGGAAGATCGGGCGCGTCCTGCAGATGACACACGAGCATGAAGGCATGCACGCTGAAGTGAGTTGCGCCACATAATAGCAACACTCGGGGGACTTATCTTGATTCACAGACTCTGCTGTATATGCTGCTGCAGCGCGCCGGCTCCGGCACTCTCCCACCCCCCGACTTCACCACGCCAAACTGGGCATCGCTCGCGGACATCTGGGCTGCCGCGCCTGCTCCCACGTCTGCCACGGCTGCACTGGGGCCGGCGACCGTCTTGCTCGGCCATGACGACATCGAGGCAGACGACGCGGACCCCGTCAAGTCGCTACAAGTCGACGGACATGAATTCGGCTGGGACAACGAGAGCCCGAAGCGGGATGTGGCGGTCGGCGCTTTCAGGATCGAGTGGAGGCCTGTTACGAACGGCGAGTTCTATGAGTTCTATGAGGGCGGCGGCAAGGCGAAGGTCAAGCTCCCTGCAAGCTGGGTGGAGACCGGCGGCGAGGTTCATGTACGGAGCTTTCTTTCGTGGTCTGATTTTATACTTACAACTGACTATTCTTGCTTAGGTCCGCACGCTATACGGCCCGATTCCTATGAAGACGGCTTGGAACTGGCCCCTCATGACATCCTACAACGACTTCTCGACGTACGCCCAGGTTAAAGGCGGACGCCTCCCTACGGACCCCGAACTTAGATTGTTCTATGACCAATTCCAATCGGGATATGCAGGAGGCGCGAACTGGGGCTTCAGGAACTGGCACCCTATTCCGTAAGCACCTATTTGAACTTCCATCCATATATACGTGTTCACAATGTGCTATTCGATACAGAGCGACGACGGGGGCGGAGAAGGACGGCGGGCGGGGGCACAACGGAGGAGTTTGGGAGTGGACATCGACTACCTTCGATAGCTATGAAGGCTTTGTTCCATCTAAGTTGTATCCTGGGTATGTTTACATTGTCCTTATCCGGCTTCAATCAAACTGATTGTCTTCACAGATATTCCCAGGACTTCTTCGACGAGTCGTATAAAGTCGTTCTTGGCGGATCGTATGCGACAATCCCTCGAATCGCTGAGAGGAGGTCGGTACGCAATTGGTACCAGCGCAACTACCCGTACCCTTGGGTTGGCGCACGCATTGCGTATGATGTTCCGAGCATGTAAGACTGTGTCGATGGATTAATAATGTACAATTGCCGATGTTTTGTATCTTTGTATAACTACGCGTCGAACGCGTGAATGAAAGCATCGGACTCATGACCCTCCTTGACCTTCACCAAACTGATTGACACCTTGAGATTCCCGCCTTCCGCCTGCCGCTTGTGCGCAAAGTTCTGCGCATACTGCAGCGCGAGCCGCTGCTCGGTCAGGGATGCGGATTTTCCGATCCAGATGTAGATGGCTGGGTGTGCAGAGCTGCTCGAATGATCCAGGAGGAAGACATGATCAGATGATACCAGAGATGAACGCGCTGCAGGGTCCACAGGCTCAAAAATGGCTGTCCCGGAAGCGTCTGAGACGCGGTACAGTGTTGCATTCGTCTTTGCGCTCGATACTGCAGCTCGGGCAGGCATGACTTCGAGTCCGAACTCGGCAAGGAACTTTGACGCGCCGTTGGCTCCTTCGTCTAGATCGGTCGTCAGCAGAAGCGGGTGAGCCAATCGAGAAGGAGAGCACACCGTAGACGTGTGGCACTTCTTCCTTGTGACCTTCTCTTTCGCTCAGCAAGCTATGGGCAAACTCGGCGGCGCGGAACTTCTCCTGACCCACACTGGATTTGGTGTTGAATTGCCAAACAGCCGCCCCTTTATCAAAAATGAATACGGCACCCTCTACGAGACTGCCGCCCTCGGCGGACACCTCACGAATTTGTAGATGGGGGCGGCCATGGCCACTAGTTTCACGAGAGAGGCTGATCTTGTAGAGCCGGTGGACATTCGGAGGGGGCGCGGAGGTGACGTGGTGAAAGCCTGTGGACACGCCTCCGCGGAGACACACAAACCGAGGGAAGTATGACAAGAAACGGCTGGACTCTGAGCCCTGGACTTCTCTGTATTGAACAGGAGTTCCTTCTAGATCTGAGTGTCCATCTCATGGTTAGTACAGGATGGCACGACAAGTTGTTGAGAGGTGCCTACAGTCGTCCAGCTCGACAGTCTTATAGGCTGTTTTCAATTCAGCAAGGACTTCAAAAGACTCCATACTTTATACGAACATACCAGCTGTGCCTGCTTCATCCTGACTGGTGTTCTCTCCAAGCCAGAAATGCAAGTCGTAACTCAAAGACTGTGCATCTGGAGTCTTTTTATATGTCTGGTCATTGATATTTAAGTGCCTGGGTGCCAGGCGGGGAGACAAAAATACCTATTGCTTACATGGAGGATGATATACGAGTCTCCGTCATAGAACGAGCCAGTGCGTTCCGCTGGCCACGAGACGACATGGAACTTTTCAATCCTCCATATTTGGGTACCGGTCTGCTTTCCCGCTTCTTGCCAGGCGTTTTCTTTATCGCCTGTTGATATAGCACTTGATCAGATGCAACATGATGGCCATTTAGCGTGATCGATCGCGTACCAGCATGTTCTCGCACATTCTTTTCCAACTGGGTATGGTATTCTGAGCGAGATATGTCACTCAAGGACGGGTGACTCTTACATCCGAGCCAAGAAGGGCTATGTTGGAGTCTGCGATGTCGTATCGTGTAGGTTGATTTAGATGCGCCATCGTGGAAAGCAAAGGAGATTATGGTCAGGTGACGCTGTCTACTCTCAAGATTGATATGATTTTGCGTTCTATTTAAGACCTCAACTTATTGGCTCGAAGCAAGTGCGATAGCATATGATATCACAAATGATTCTGGCTTCTAGCCTAGATTATCATGTTGGTTTGGGTTGTACCTTATTTGTGGACCCTGTAGCTTTAGCAATCTGATTACATAGAGTGACCACGATAGCCCGCATACAAACGTCCTTCATCGCTCCTTGAGTGCCTCACTCCCCCCTCTACCGTAGGGCTCTCAACGTAAGCTTTCATAGCATTCGCGCCGATTCTAGACCTGGACATCTTCTTAGGGTAGCAGGATCCACCGGCTTGCCTACTATCACGTGTCCGCCAACCACCCCTCAAGTAACGACATCCTGCCTTCGTATAAACACCAGCACCAGCGGGGATCACGCCTCAGCAATCAGGGCCATCGTGCAACTAGTCTATTCGCGTGCCCCGGCCCTAGACAGAAACTAGAACGAATATGGCCAGTATAGCGTGGTTGTAGACGTCGCCAGATTCCTTGGAATTATTGGTGATCACCGATGAAGACAACAATATCAATTACGATATATAGATGCTGCGATCCAATAGAATAGTAGTCCGTGAAGAGACTATGTGTCTCATGTTCAGTGTTCTTTGTCCAGTCGCTGGAGTTCCGCCGCTAAGCGCCCCAGCATCTCCTCTGATCGCGGATTTCGCGGGAAGGATCGTCCATCCCCGTTTCTAGCGAAAAAAATGCCCTGGTAAGCGAAAGAGTTCGAACAGAACAAGCGGTAAAGCCTACCCTGCGCCTCCACAGATGATCCTCCACGCCCACCCTACCAATCGTTTTCGCCCCGCACGGGTCATACCGTGGCCATGCTGCTTATCCCAGCCGATGACCTGCGCCCAGTTCCGCTTCCACCCCACGTCATAGAGGAATACTTGTGAATGGGCTTGACGCACAACCCGTCGCTGGGCACTCGACATTCGGTTTTCGTCATAGAATTGCGGTTGATCGGGTCGAAGGTAAGATAGAGAGGAGGGTGAAGGAGGTGTGGAAGGTATAAAGGGTGGAAGGTAGCGTAGGAGCAGAAATGGTGACAGGGACTCTAGTGTGGTTTGGTTCGTTCTGAGCGTAGAGTTAACATTAGAATAGATTGACCGGGGCAAGAGGAATGCACTCACGAAACCAAATAGACATGATAGAGAAAGAACGCGCCCAAGACTAGAGTGAATACGATTCCTGCTAAACTGAGGAACAATTCGTGAATAGGGGTAGTCGCATCCTGTAACAATTCATTTCAATCGGAACATGTCTCGAAGATTCAGGTCGACTGACAATGGCGAGAGGGTTTTTGAATGCAAATACTAGCGCATCGATAGAGAAGACCGCGACGTAAAGGGAGAACAGCGTGGCGCAGCAAAGAAAGTGCAGGAAGGCTGGGTATGTCCTATGGCCCTATCATACTCTGAGTTCACCAGACGTTTGCAAAGGGAATGACAGGCTTACCACACATGTAGCAAGCCATCCGCAATGATGGTCTATAATCGAATTGGGTGTGAGCCAGGATGCCCAAGTTCTAGAGACACGAACGACTCACCCATCTTCAGAATACATCTTCCACATGTACTGCAATGGTGCGCCCTCTCAGGCTTTGGCGCCCGGCACTTGAAACAAAAACTGCCAGGTAATTCATTATCGCCGTCAGAAAGCATAAGCGCCTCCGTCAGATCGACGTCGCCGTCGACATCCCCAAGGTTGTGTCTCACATTACTTGAGCTGGGCACAGTTCCGGGGTCTAGCATGATGCACACGAAAAGAGACGCGAAGATGCCAAGAGTTAAAGTGTACAGAGCGATGAGGTGAACACCAAAGCTCAAAGGGCTTTCCAACGCTCTGAGATGATAGTTTATCAAAACGCGAAGAATGGATGGGTGTGGTGTCAATGCAATGGCAACTATCACTAAAGGGAGAGCAAATATATCCTTCAGTATAAAATTTGACGAGTACTCCAGGATGATGTAGGACAACATACAAGCAACAGGTGTGTAATGATACCATCGCTTCGTGACCGGCTCATCATCGTCTTCCCCATAGTCCGAGTCATTTGATCTGTGTATGATTGGTGCTTGCAGCTCTAGAGAGAGTAAAGGAGTTGGTCGCAGTGTGCGGGTTGACATGGGGGGCGTACGACGCTACGAGCCTACGACGAGGAAGCCGCAGTTACAAGCGCGTCCGGAATCCGGATCAGCTGGCGGCCTCGGAGTTTAACGTGACAGGTTTATGGCGCTTAATCTTCAGCCTGAGAGAACCTTTTCATCGATGCTGGCAGGAGTCGCAGAGCACCTGTGACCACATGGAACCTCTGTCCAAATCTCGGCTGGAAGAATTCAAAGTGACTGGAAGAAGCTTAGGTCGCCACGAACGGCTGTTTGAGGTACTATGCACTTTTTGCCCCTTTTCACCCATGATACATTAAGTAGCTGACATTTTGAGATAGGGAAATCTGACTCGCATAAAATGGAGGCTCTTAAGCCAGGGAAGAAGTCCGACTTGTGGGTGTCCCAGAAGAAGCAGCAAGAGAGGGTAGCTTCAACGAGAATGAGTCTGAGGTCTGGTTGTTTCATGAAAGACAGTCCCGCCTAGGAAACGACTTCGACCTCGAAGCCAACAAGACGCCAATCGTTGTCGAGCATGCTTGCATGATGAAGCACGATCAAGGAGGATGCACCCCCATACTCCAGCACCTACCTCCTGGGTTTCCGCGATCAGAAATACAATAACTCCTTCGATACAGCAACTCTAAAGCGCACTCTGGACAATCCTTGTACATTTTCCAGTGGTTTCAACGAAACTTGACTTGTCTCAGGCTCCAACTTTGTGATGAGCTTCCTTAGGCTTGTCACTAGTAGCGTCAGACCGAATGCCACCATTCACGAAGAGCCATGGCAGAAATGGAATAAACCACGACGCCGCCGCATAGGTTAGGGTTACTTATAAACCTCATGCCTCGCAAGCACAAACGTGGCTCTGTTAGAGACTCTTGGGAGTAATTACGTGTGCCTTCCCGGCTTCTCCACCCTATCATGGCCGGGAAAATACTTCCTCGGTTGGAAACATTGGCCACCTCGTTCTCCATTTCACGCACGGTCATCGCGATAACTCCTGCTCAACGCTGACGTTCTATCAGACGATACCTTAATTGCGGCTGCATCGAATCAATATTAAAGGCACATGATACGAAACTGGCTACACAGGGTCTTCAAGGCTAATCAGCCGTCCGTCGACTTATCAGGCACTCAACTTGTTGTTGGCGATCTACCTCCTTCAGGGGGAACACATGTCAGTGCATTTGAAAGTAGATCATCGCTTGTACTATTGATTGTTCATAGTCTCAGTCAGGCAGAAGTGAAATTTAGGTTTTCGGATAAGCCGTGATAAAGCCTTGCTACCGGTTCACGCTTTCCCTTGTGCATCAAATATCAGCTTCTCGCCGATACGGCACAGTTGCTGCTCCAGATCCCCGGAAAAGCTTCGAATTTGTCCCCCTCTCATCCAACAACCTCTTTCAACCTTGGCTGAGGAAATTTCCCTCTGTAGCCGGAGACATGGCATTTGTGTCCAAGGCTCTTACGATGTGAGCCTCTTCCATATTCATATTTTGATCTCTCGCACATTTAAGCAGCTGATAGGAATCATATTAATCCATTTCGATCAGACTTACGTTGAGGATGAGTACTTGTCCCCATTGATCTGTGAAAATAAGGATATGAAGGGCTAGAAATTATGACCCCTGCGCATTTACCGGACGTAAACACCATTATCTCGTCACATAAATCATACAGCTTGGCAGCGTCCACTATAACTCGATATTCTTCCGGAGATCTTCAATTTCCTGTATCCCGCTTAGTGTTACAACGTATTGGTATTTATCTATCTATTTTCTTAGAGCCTCAGAGCAGACGGGGGAACTCGGGCAAGGAACATTCGCGATATCTGCGTATATTAGGGTCAACTGGAACCTTTTATGCCATGTTTGAGGCGTCTTACTCCTGCAACTCACTTCCCAAGAAATACGGAGTGGCGGTCAATTGATAACACCGGGAAGAATATTGCGTTAATGAATTCAAGGGCAGTTCCGGATGATTTGGCAATATCCGTGCGACTCGGGCCGACTAGGCCGCCCAATTCTCACGCACGCGCACGCTGATTTTTGCTCGCGTCGTCTGAACTAGCACGCCCACATGCCAACACATGTCATGTCTCACTCCTACCGTATCACAGCCTTCATGTAGGCTCTTCTGGTGCAATAGGGTGTAATGCAACTCCCTTATCATAAACAGAAAGCTCTTCAGACTCATCTGAACATCATATTCCAGTTGCCTGCTACCCTCGCAATTCACACTCTGACGTTGTTGAGGGCCTTATACCAAAGTGGGTTGCCCTTTCCGGTTTAACGGACACTATGATTCTGCGGAACTCTGCACTTGGGACTGATCAGCGCTAACGGCGAGCTCGCGATCGCGTGAGTCGTAGGCACGAGCATTCCACCGCAATTATGTATGTCAAAAACAGACAGGAGGTCCAAGCATATAGCCACAGCCACTTGCCTTTGAAGGAGTACCCCATTTCTTCCATGGCTCTTCGTGAATGGTGGCATTCGGTCTGACGCTACTAGGGAACGATTGATGAGGCTGAAGGCAATACTGCGCTCTGGAAGGCGGCACATTACGCAAAACTCTGGTTGGGCAGGGCTGTTCGGCTCGACCAGTTGCTCTGTCTTGTTTAAGTTCATACTGACAATGCAGTCTGGACAGGTACGACTCCTAGCGAGGCTGCTCCCCGATCCGTTTCCCAATCGCGCCGGACCAGGGTCGCATCTCAATTGATTAAGCAGAGCTTCATTACATGCACGATGCACGGTTAACCAACATATTGGATGGATGTCAAATTTGCTATACGATGATGCATTTCAAGATCTCCGATATGATTTATGGACGTAACAGGCGGGCGTCATTTTAATGGTACGTGGCAAGTTTAGTAAGAGATCCACTCCCACTTTCACATCGTCCCAACTGACAAAGCACACTGAGCCGTGAGGCTGGTTCCTTATTAATCTAGTGGCAGCTGTGATTCCTCTCATTCGTAATCAGTGCAGATAACCTCGCAAAGGGTTCTCCTATTATCGATGTCTAACAACGTTTCGGACTGTAGGCTTGATTCTAAATACGGTTACCGTGATAATCTCGCGAGGAACACGGAGTTTACAGATCGAAGATAAAGACTCATTTTGACTGTGCCAAACTATGGGTACCTTGCACGCTAGCGCAGCTGTACTAAATAATAATTTTTTTCGGTGATATATCATTTCTATCTCCTCTAAATATTCGCAGTCCCCCTTAATATTTCTACAACCACTGCCAGTATCTACCAAGCTAGTCGACCATATTTTGGAGCATTTCACCCAGCACTTAGCCAGGTTCGTCCAATTCAAGGCTTGTCTCAGAACCCCGCCGCTCATTCGTTAACATCGTTTATGGCACAGAATGTCGACCACTCCTCAGCAATGTGCCATCTGTGGTACTCACTTGGCCATACCAAAATTTCAACCTCCCCCCCAACAATTCAATGTCGGAAGCGACCTTTTGCCCGCGAATTCAACAGCCTCTACGAAGGAGATTATCGCCAAATTGTTGATCGATGCTCAGCAGCTGGAGGATCGGATCGTGCGGATTGAGACTTTCCTCCAGACCCTGAGAGAACAGCAGGACGTTTTGGAGACAGAAATATCCCTTCACAAGGCGTTGGTAGCCCCGATCTCCCGCATGCCCCCAGAGATACTCGCGGATATTTTCACTTGCTGCGTTGAAGCCAGGTGGCTTGACATTCCACCCACCATTGCTAGGAGGTCAGACATCCGACTCGATAAGAGTCCTTGTCGCCTGTCCAGTATTTGTCGCAGATGGCGCACGATAGCACATAGCACCCCAAAACTATGGACCTGCATCGCGCTAGTTCTTCGGCCGAAACATCTGAAATTGGATGTGGTGTTCGTGACAGCGTGGCTAGCTCGCTCCGGCGGAAGCCCCTTGTCGATCTGCCTCGAAAGTGATGGAGCTTTCAAGAGCGATTTGCACTCGCTAATGGAGATATTTTCTTCATGCGCTCATCGCTGGCAGAATATCCGGATGTGTTTACCCGCGGCCGCAACCAATCGCCTGTCGTCGGTGAAGGGTCGCCTCGGTATCCTTCAGTGGCTCTTTATAGTCACCCAATCTGAGCCATCACCCCTGAACACCTTCTCCACAGCCCCAAACCTTCGCCATCTTTTCTACGATGAAATAGTGTGGCCGACTTCATTTATCGTTTCATGGTCACGACTGCGGTCATGCGTCGTGGCCCGGCCCTGCTCGGCGCAGACATATTTCGACATTCTCTCGCTGGCGTCAAACGTCGATTCCTTTTCCCTAGATCTCACATCTGTCGACCACAACTATTCCCGCGGGTCGATTCACCTCCAGAGCCTCAGATATCTCAGGTTCAGGGCAGATCCAACACTCAACGCCGCCATTCTTTTTGACGTGTTGGACTTGCCATCCCTGGAGCATCTTCACTACACCAATCTACAACCTGAAAATACTCCCTGTCCATACCTACCGGCTCTACTGTCACGGTGTTCACTCAAATCTCTAACATTTCAGGCGGCCGACACCCTTTACGTTGCCCCTGATGGTCGAAATGATATGCTGGAGATCCTTCAGCAAACTCCCCAACTTCTGGAGCTTATTGTTGTCTACGGAGGAGCTTATGCGCTGTCCCCCGAGTTCTTGGAGTATTTCTTTCGCGGAGATGTCGTTCCACATCTAGAAAGACTCGAAATGCATATTGAACCATTTCAAAGGGGCTTTGACATGTTGCGCTTCATCGAAGGGCTAAATTTGCGCATCAGCGCGAAGAACAGCCCTGGCTTGAAGAGAGTACATCTGACCCTCATCGTCCTCGAGGAGACCCGCGAGTTCGCCGAGGTGATGGCTCGGTTAAGTCAGTTAGTAAAGGAGAAGCCAAGCCTCAGCTTACGCGTCTCACGAATGGGGCGTGACCAAGACCTAATAATATCATGATCCGCTACCTAGTAAGAATCCTTTCTTACTCTGGAGCTGACGCTGATTGTGACTTCATTAGTGTACCCAAGATAGTGTCAAAAGAGTGACGAATATGACCAGTTATTGGCGTGGTCCATGACTAGTAACTACCCGTACGGCCATTCTTTATTTTTCGATTACTATAGTTATGGTCGGTGTACGATCTCTGGCTACAAGCTCCCATTGGTTAGACTCGCTCCGGGTCCCACAATAATTTTTTTGAGCAAGGAGGATGTCGGTGCCGTTGCATTGTGCAAGTAACGCACCCTGAGTCTTTTCGAGCTGGCCATTCAGGTCGCGATGTTCCAAATACCCACCACATCCCTGATGCCTTAGCCACATCTTGATCAGTGTCGATGTAGATCAGTATAAAGATTACTGAGAAGAACGGCCGAGTGCTAGATTAAGTTCAGATGGGTGGGAGGCTGTGGGAGGGTCTTCGAGTCCTACGATTAGCGAGCATGATGTGTTGAGCCAGTTTGGAGCCAGTTTGGAGCCAGTTTTATAGATGGATTCAATTAGATTTTCAAGACACATACTACAAAACGAAGGAGTGTGGGAGAATGTGTTGAAGCCTAAGGACGTGGAGTAGAAGAACAGCCAGTGAAGATTACGCGGGACTAATACAGATTGGATATACGTATGATGGCTATTTGTCCGTGTTATGCTCGTGGCGAGACTCTATACCCCAATAGAATGAAATCAGCCGAGGTGACGAGCGGGAATACAGAAAGTGGTATGTAGTGGCAGCAAGTATGGAAATGTGATATAATTTGTACAATGACATACCCGCCAGCCGGGACGAAATGACCCTGATTCTGTTTTCTCTCTCGTTCTTCGGGCAGAATATAAGATGTATCATAGTTTCAAATTCAGTGTAAACTACTTTACAGAATGCTACTGTTAGAGCTATGTTCATGTTGCTCGTTAATTGCCATAACTTGTGTGCAGATTCATGGCGTAACCACATCTGTGGTAAGATTGTCCATGAAGCTGGCCCAGAAGTCCGCGTCGAGCATCAGTTCTGAGTTCAGCAGTTCGCTCAAGTCACCCGTGCCAAGTATCGGCAAGTCACATGGGTGCCAGTCACCCTGACTAATCACCGCCGCAAGTCCAGAAGGCCGGGTGACTATAGGAGGGCCAGATCCGTTCGCAAACCCCACCATGCGCTTGCCCGTCCGCGCCTCGAAGCCCGCCACGAGCCCAATGATCAGCTGCGCGCACTTCGATGGTGCATGGTCCGGTGCGCATGCAACGCGCGCAAAGAGCGCGTTTGTTTTCGCAAGAAGAGTGTTGCTCGACTCTGGAAGGTCCGCGCCGTGGATCTGATGGATAGCTATCTTGCACATAATGAGGAAGGACGCGGCGAAGGAGAGCATGGCAAAGATGCTGTCGGGTGTTGTCGCCATGAGTTCTACGTCGGATTCGGGGCGGCTCAGCATCGTGGATAAGGTAGTCTCAGCAGCGAGGACCGCCTCCTGGCCCCACTTCATGGCGATGTTGACTCCGCAGTGCTTGGCGATCTCAAACCATGGCGGCCCTGAGGGTTCTGTGTAGACACGTCGTGCCTCACGCATACTGTGGTGCACGATGAGCAGTCGACAAGCGTGATGGTAAACGAGCAGCATATGGAAGTAGAACACCTCGTGCTCTGCCACGGCTACAGGAGGTGGTTTTCGTTAGCGACACTATACAATGCTGCATATACTTAGAGGGAGCATACCTGACAGGGGAGAGATGAGGCGCAGGACGTTGTCAAGCTTGACTCCGACATCCTGCACCGCCTGGAAAAACGTTCCAAAGTCTCGTTTGCAAGCGCAGTGGAGCCTCAGACCCGCCTCAGTAGCTTCGATGAGCTGCCCGGCGAGGGCAATGCGCATGTCACGGCCTGCGCCCAGGTTGGAGGCAAAGGACCAATCGATAGCAGCAGAGTCGGCGGCTGTGCGATGCGAGAGAGGTGAGCGACCAGTGCCGATGCAGAGCCTGCATGTATGTAAGTAAGGTTTGGGATTTGAAAGGTACGATGGAAAGAGGCACGGACATCCATTCTACGTTCATGAGTGAGAGCCACATCCGCGCCCTCTCCACCCCATCCTCCAGATCTGAGGCCGCATCTACCGACATACTCTCTCCCTTCTTCAAATCCTTCTTCAAACTCGCGACATACTCAATCGCCTGGCTCAGTTTTAAGTTCATCGCCATGCTAACAGCGCTCGCCGCCAACAGCCTCCCGTCTCTCACATCCCTCGTCGATCCTTGCGCTTGCGCGCCAACTGGGCTCCACAAGGACAATATCATGATCGCGTGTATCGCATGCATTGGTGGTACTGCTGTAAACATATACCGAAAGATTGCATCTTCCGCCAGCTTCTGCAAGGGAGGGACGACCGCATCGCGTACACAGGGTTCCAAGTGGCGGCTGGCGACGACGCACTGAGCGAGCGCGAGGAGCGTGGAAGTGCCAGAGGTATCGGGTTGCAGATTTAGCCAGGGTGAATAGCGCACTTCAAAGCTGCTTCGGCGTCAGGGATGTCTTTATATATGCTATAAGATAGACACACATTTGCAAAAGGCTTTGAAGATTGTTTGGCCCTAATATGTTCATGAGCTGCCCGTGCACCCGTGGCTCAATACCTGCATCGTCGCATGCATGGACGCGGCCTGTAGTGATGTTTTGCATCGCGAGCATGGGTGTTGCGGTCCAGTCAAAACCGCCAGGCACCTTGGCCAGGCCCCATGGCGCGCTCGGGGGCAGGGGAAAGATGTCCTCAATCTCGATGTAGCCCACCTTCTTGACGTGTGGCGGGAGGATATGCGTACGGCTGTGCGGGGATTCATTTTGCGAGAGCTCGGTTCCCGCACCACCAGGGCTCCCATGTGATCTTGAGTGCGGGGCCGGACTCAAGGTACCGGTAACGCGAGCGGCTTGGATAGATGGGGTGGGATCGGAGCTCCCGAAGCTGCATGAAATGCCGAGGATGTTGCACCTATGGCATTGGTACGAAGGGCCGGCTTCAGAGAAAGAGGCGTCGGCGACGAGCTCACAACGGGTCTTAGTGCACACATTGTAAGAAAGAGGGATGTAAAAGTATAGATGCCGCGCACCTTGCTTTTTCTGCAGCTCGAACATGCCTGACTAGATTTTCTGCGCTTGACCGACGACATACCGGGGAGCGAAGTGCGCGGGTTCACACACTAAATTTTGACTGCATATATATACAGAGGCAGAGAAGGCGAGATTGTTGTGCGACGATGTCTCGCTGCTGACATCAAGCAGTTTGTCATCCCGACGGCTCACTAGTTTGGTGACTGGAATGAGGTATGAATGAGGTCGCTGTGACACGGGATCGAGTAAATTTCGTGCGGTTTATCGGGGCGTCGCAGTGTAGAAGGGGCCTGGAGAGAAAATGTCCAGAGCATAAGCATATCTCGTGATGTAATCAGGCTACGCCTGCCTATCAGCTTTGTGACACAATTTAGAACCTAGTATTGACGCACCAGGGTTTGTCCTAAAGCGCTCTCCAATAAGAATCCCAGACCGAGCAAAGTCCCCTCCATCGGGTCAACTCGTGATTCCCTCGGCCTAAGGTCTGCCTGGTGCCACAAGAAAAGGTGAGAGAAATTGTTTGCAAGGCTTCAAGTTTGGTCATTGAAATTGGAAAGCAGCGAGGCGAGCAAAGAGTGTTATAGAAAGCTATGTTCGCTCAAAGGAGTGGGACATGAAAGAGCCAGATGAGGCATGGGATTAAGTCGGTGGGTCCAGATAATGCGAGGATGAAGAAGGTCACCAGGTATAGGGCAAATTAGGCGCCCGGATCTCGGCCAACTAATCGTCCAGACAGGTCTCTCCAAGGTCTCTCTGTCTCCGCAACTTCCACCATCACAATTCATTCGAGTAAGAGGTCAGTAAAACCTTATCGTCGGGATATCTATGATATTTCTTTAGCATGATTGCCTGCTGGGCTGAGTTGGAGGCGCTGCAAGAAAGAATACTTGCGCCAGAGTCCCTTTAAATTCTCTTCGAGATGACCCAACCTGACACAGTGTTGCTTCACCATCCCGGAGCTTCCCGTTGACACTCTGGCAGAGATCTTTCATGATATGCTCTTTGAAAAGGCGCGCGCGCCGAGTTAAGAGCAGGCGACATTCTGCCATTCACGGTGTCACCTGGCCCGCTTGAATGGACACCCCTTGTGGAATCAAAGGCTAGAGCCCTGTTGATCTGCGAGGTATTGGCCCGAAGGGAATTCGGAGCAAGACAGACAACACGAAGTTGAATCGTGAAACGAACGATGACCTCGGGCCAGTACTTGAATGCGCCAGACAGCATGCAGACTCGATATTTATACAGGCCCCAGCGAAGGGGTAGCGACAAGACAGCGCACGTACTGGGAGATAACTCCTACAGTGGGTGATATCGATCAGAGTGAGCTTCACTCAACGCAGCAACAGACTTTGCGTGCGGCGCCACAAATGAGTCAATATGCTCGTCGCGAACATATTTAGCTTCCTCGCCTCTCACCCCCTCGACTATGCAATACCCGCGCCTAATCGCTTGTTCCGCTCCATGGACCCGCCAGGAAGCGTTGCCAATCAAGCCTGAGCTCCTTCTCCCTCCTCGGCCATCTGAAGGCTCAAATCGAGACCTTCTGCCCGATGGGCACTCATCGAACGTCGCAGCGCCTGAGAATTGGGAGGTATATATCCAAGGAAACAGTGGGATTGATGCCAGATGTCCCGCGTAGCGAGAAAAGAACAAGCGCCTGCTCAAACAGCATGTATGGAAGGCTCCTGGGTCGAAGGCGCCCCAGTGGAGGCCTGGAGGGCAGCGAGGGATGACCACTGAAACTGCTTCAAGGACGCCATGTCGAAGGGTGCTGCGCCCGTCCTGTGGCGAGAGCGTGGGTCGAAAAAGCGTGCATGTTTGACGGACATGGTCCATGTGGGCTCTCCGCGCTTCGCGCGCCTGACTGCAGATACCAGTAGGGTGAAGCAGTAGCTGGTAACTGTTGGATATTGCGACGCGGATTAGCAAATGGGCACACCAGGACGTGAGGAGACGTACGAATGAACCATGTGAGCCACAGAAGGGCCAAGAATCCCTGTGCGCTCATGTCACTGTCACAGACAAACCCACAATCATAGTACCAAAAAATGTCGTAGGCAAACTGGTACTGAACCGTGGTCCACACTGCGGAGGTGAACCAAAGCGGCCAGAGCACAACTAGGCATGGTCAGCGTCGATCCTCGAGATGAGTAGGTCGTGCTCACACAATACAGTAAGCTCGGTTACTATCATTGAAGTCCAGATACCGCTCCGCATTGCGTCTATTACCACCCTAATACTCGTGGTGAGTCGCGAGGACGGATTGGAGCGATGGGGAACTGGTTGCTCACAAGACGGGAAGCGAGAGGAGCGTAAGCAAGGACGAGGACATGGAGAGGCCCACTAAGACGCCATCGACCTCAACGTAGTCATAATAGCTGGCCAGCACCACCACCGGGATCGCGAGACAAGTCGATAAAACTAGGATGGCGCGTTCAGCCATTGACAGGAGTGCTTCATGTAGCTCAAAGACCTACCAAAAACAGCAATACGCGCGATGTGCAACATCGTGAGCAGGTTGCAGTAGACAGCTAGGAGAGACACGTTACAGATTAAGTAACTGGTTGCACAAGAGAAACTCGAGGTTCATTCAGCCCGAGACAGCCTGGGACAGCAGGTCGCCGCCGGTGACCCCGACTGGCATGTTTCATGTGGATTATCATTTAGAAGCAACGGATCTTTGTGGCATCGCAACTAGTACTAGTAGAGAGCGTGGGACAAAAAAATCAGATCAGATGCAGTGCATATGCTTGATGCATGACAAGAATTCATGCAAATTATCCATCGCAGTGTTCGCACAAGTCACGGCATACCGTCCATTTTTGAGAGTACGAGTCGTTGGAAGCCCGCACGGTGGCCAAATTTTGTTTCTACTCCGAACTACCGACGATTATCCATTTCTAAACCTGTCTACTTGAACCGTTGTCTATGAACGTTAAGACGAAAAGCACCACTACATAAATATAATGATTGGCGACATATGTATCACGTTTATCCAATTCCGACGCGTTCGCAGCATACCGGATGAACTGTTGCTAAGATCCTTCTCAGAGGCAGCGTTCGTGATTCTCGCTAACGGCTTCAGATTACGCCACAGCCATTGCGCAACCATTGTATGGAAAACTAAACAGAAAAATTCCCTCCTTGCAGCTCCTGCCGAGACCAGTGAACAGGGAGAAGCGCTGGTCTGCAATTTAGGCGCCCACGCCACATCGAGCGTGGCTGAATCCTTGCCATGAAGTTGTAATATAGGCGAAATGCAATCAGTGCGTTTCCTATTCCATAAATCCAGAGATTCATTCTCAGCTTGTTGAAGGACCCGCGGTCCATTTGAGCGCCGAAAAGACCTGCGCAGCGACAGTCTGCTCCAGTATGCTTGCAAACGTACGGAGGCGGACTCCCGGTCGTATGTGTTTCCTTCTGGGCCAGCGATACAGGAGAGATGCTTGTATATGTGAGCTGCGTGTACCAGCAGGCGGCAGCCCGGTTTGCCTTGAATAAACTGTGGCTATGTCCGGCAATTGTGCCCGCCGATGCTGGCACATGCGACACGACACACAATTCGCGTCGAAAGTAACGAGATGGACGCCAGAACAGGGCATCGCACACGCCGCCGGTTTCTCCCCATCTGTCATATCGTCATGCTCCCCGTCTAGATTCCTTGACTTTACTTTCTGAAGGCTCTAATCGAGATCTTCTAAAACCGGTACATATCAGGTGGGGAATTGGATGAGATCTCTCAACTCGGCAGAGGGAGTGGAGAGTGGAGTGACGTCCTGGCGGCAATAAGTTAAATGCTGCTTAGACAACATGTACGGAGGGCATCTGCGTCGGGGACGCCTCGATGGAGGGCTGTGGGGCAACGATAGATGACCACTGGAAATGCTGGAGGGTTACAATATCAATGGGGGCAGCGCCCGTCCTGTGCCGCGAGCGCGGGTCGAAAAAGCGCGCGTGCTTGACAGACACGGTCCATGTGCGCTCTCCGCGCTTCGCGCGTGCGACTGCAGAAACAAGCAGGGTGAAGAAATAGCTGGTCACTGTTGGACATTCTGCAAATCAGCCAGAGGAAACGTCAAGAAGCGGGAGACGCACGGATAATCCATGTGAGCCACAACAGCGCCATAAAGGCCTGTGCGCTCGTGTCGCTTTCGTTGATACACACAAATCCACAAGCATCGGGCGTAAGAGCGTCATAAGCATTATTGTACAAGTTCAGGGTCAAAATCGCGGAGGTGAACCAAAGCGGCCAGAGCATAACTGCACGCATGATCAAAATACATCATGGAGACGAGCAGATACATACTCACGCAGTACAACGAGCTCTGTGATTATCATTGAAGTCCAAATACCGCTTCGCACCGCGTCGATTACCAGCCTGGTATTTGAGGTTAGTAGTGAGGCAGATTAGATTTATGAGGGTCAGGTTGCTCACAAAACAGGCAGCGAGAGGAGTGTTAGCAAGCACGAGGATATTGCTAGGTCCACTATGGCCCCACCGAACCCAAAGTAGTCGTAAAAGCATGCCAGCGCCAGCACTGGGAGCGCAAAGAGAATCGATAAAACTAGAAGATCATATGGTCAGCGATCGGTGGTCTTGCTGCATACAGTTTGGAAACCGACTGAAAACAGCAATGCGTGCGATGTGCAACATCCACGAACGGTTCGAAGTGGTCTATTAGTCTGGAGCCAGAATCTTCCACAAATTGCACGAGAAAAAATCGGTGGTTCGACTCTCGAGAGCAGCCTGGGGTTGACAGCCTGAGACCGAAAGTCGACGACACCTCGGCTAAGTATCTAAGAACATGTTTCATGTATTTCGAATAGCCACGGATCTCGCAAAGCAGTGGTCGGCGGGGGGCATTCTATCTGTCAGGAACTCTCCCAAGATCAGGGCATCTCCGCTGCACTTTGTCAAGAACTTAGTATCCCGAAATCGGCTGAGCATACGCCGCTAGATGGAAGTAGATGCGACCAGAAACGAGGCTTGCAGGAACGATCGTGGGGGTTCTTGGAATTCGAAGAAGCATTAATATTGACGTGGCGCGGAAGGCCGGAACGGTGGAACCCGACAAGTTGAAACTCCGCGAAGAGAAAGTACGCAAGTTGCCAGGTCTTTGTCTCTTTATCCTTGACTTCTCGTGAACGCGCTCATATTTGAGACCGCAGCTCCGCGCAAAAACCTCACAATTCTTGACTATAGCCTCTGATGGGACCTACAAATGATATCTCGAGATCAATCTCAGCTCATCATCAATCTGAATCTCTAGTTGCCACCATCATACTCAGCATGCCACACAACCAATTGACATGGCGTTTGGCGCTAACTTCTTGTGAGGACTAAGTCTCAATAGATCTCAATGGCCTAATTACTCAATGTTCTCATCAGTGGCCCAAATCGCTTTTCTAATCGGTCTGGGCGGCAAAGGAAACTCGCATCCGAGTTGGCCACCGCGCTTGAACTGGGGCGTCCAAATGGTCGAATGTTGTTGTGGATGGCATTCACAATCACTGATCAAAGCACCATAACGATATTGCTTTGTCTGCCATGAGGGAAGATGCCGCGAGTTCTGCATTTGAACATTTTTCGAGACTGGACTGGTAAGACATGGCCTTGACCCCACACAGCATCCATGGGTCCCTTGCTCTGTCATGCTGAGGCGGCTATGCACACAAGAGTATAAGTCGGCGGCCACGCCAGCATATACGCCAGCTTCATCTTACTATGGCTGACATCGGGCTATTCATTCTGCCAGTGATAGACTTGTCGCTTGTCTCAGATTTCAACGCGAGCGCTATACGTACACACCCTTCTTTCCAGCCAATTTGGTCCTGCTAACAATGCTGCCCCCTTCAGACACTCTTCAAGCCAGACGAGAGCAGCCCATTGAAAAAGTGGTGCGTAGCCTGCTCCGCACAACCTGCACAAGCCCAATATTGCTTTCACAGACAATCCACACAGTCGGCACGTCGGGAAACGCGCGGGTGGTTAACGTCGCGGGGGACTATATCACGCACGTGAAGCACAAGTGCGCCGCACGTGCGCGCGTGATAGTCGCGGTATTTGAGGATCATCTATGCTCTGGCGTGGTGGTCTCCGCGATATCATACTCCACATCGAGTGCGTTCGCCAAGGTCCAGGAGAGTTTGCGAGCTGCTGGGGTAGCGGGTGACCTGGCGGATCAATGATGGCATTCACAACTGTGAATTTCTTGGATATGTTATGAAGGAGCGAACTCGGAGGCCACAACATGTACCTCTCTAGGCCATCGAGACATAAAAAGAGGTTCGCAGTGTAGCCTGCAATTGTACACACCACTTGCGCCTGATCTGTTATTCCGGAAGTGGGAGACGCACGAATGAGCCATGTAAGCAACGCCGGCGCCATGAAGGCCTGCGCACTTGTTTTTGCGCTGCTGCTGGCGCAGGCTCGAAGTTGATTCCGGCTGTGTGACAACCTGAGACTTTCGACGAGCAACAGATCTCACACCTGAGGAAGCTTACGACAAAGAGTCGAATCACAGGCAAATGGGCGCTGGTTGTCGCGTGATCCTGGCGCGTATCTTTGGGTCCGGTGGTTAACGTTGAGCCATGGCAATATCTGATAACTTTTAAATCGCGCCTAAGCTGCTGCTTGGAAGCGTCGTTTTTCGAGCGGTGATATGGTACAGATGTTGATACATATGCCACGGCGCATACCCAGTTACAATAGCAAGAGCCAAGATGAGTGCCAGAATCGCACACGCTGCCGGGTCCTTCAATCTGTCTTGGACGGGCTGTAGCTCCACGCCTGCATATCCGGGAACCGCGCTTGCCACCACCTGCAATTGATTTAGCTTGTGTGCCATGGGAGAAGGTAACAAGCGAACTGACATAGTGTACGAGGACCATGGGTACAAGAGGTGGTTCTTCCCACTCGTGTTATAGAAGCTCCTACGCGATCATCATCGTCAGCACCGCTCGGCATAACACGACACGGAGAAACGTACTGGCACCCGGCCCACACCCGTTGCGCGAGGGCGCCTTGTACGTCTGTGGCGTACGTCCGCTCGTAGCTATCTTTGACCGCAACCGCAGAGGCCTTGCCCTTGATGATGGGCCGCACGAGCTTGATCACGAGGTCGACAGCGACCTCCACGGCGAAGAGCACAGATGTGTGCCCCGATGCGGCGTTCGGCCCGAGAAGCATAAAGAAGTTAGGGAACGCGGAGAGAGCAGTCGTCTTGTACGCCTCGATGCCGCCGTGTTGATCCCAGTGCTCAACTGCGGTGACGCCATTCCGCCCGACGAGGTTATAGCGCACTTTTCCCGTGACGAACCCGTTGGCGAGAACCTGACCAGACGGTTAGGAGGTGATTGCAGTGGCGAATTGGAAAAACTTACGATGACATCAGCGGGATAGCGCGCGCCTGACTCGGTGACCACCTCCTTCGCCTCAATCCTGGCGATCTGGTCGCGCGAGACATGCACGTTGTCGCGGTGGAGGCACGCGAGGTACCCCGGGTCGTACACGCGCCGCTTGCAGCCCACCATATATGTTGGCTTGAGCAGATCCCAGTACTCTTTCGGCGCCGTGCGCTCCACGTACTCATCCGACCGCTTTTTCACTGCAGCCCGCTTCCGGTTCCCCCGCGCGTCCGTGCTGAACATAGCGAAGCCCGTCTCGAGGAGGTGGAACATCCACCAGCGCGCAAGAAGTAGTACGCCCGGGACATACGCGAACACCCACTTCACCCATGGCGCAATCGTGGGGTTCTGTCGCGGGAAGTAGTACTGCGACGTGCGGAAGAACTGGTAGACGTTTTGGACCTTGTCGGCGATGGCGGGCACGACTTGCGTGCCGCTGCACCCGTTGCCGATCACGATGACGTTCTTGTTCTCGAGAACGACGTCGTGGTTCCATTTTGCTGTGTGCATTATAGGCCCGGCGAAGGTGTCGGCCCCAGGTATGGTACACGGCTGCGGGTAGACAAGGCCTCCGATGGCGGAGACGAGGATGTCGCACTCCTGCTCAAACTTCTCTCCCGTGAGGACGTTGCTGAGCTGCACGGACCACGTCTTGGTATCCTCGTGCCATACACCCCCGTCCCAACTTATGTTCAGCCGAATATGCTTGTCAACTCCAAAGTCGCGGGCGACGTCCTTGATGTAAGCAAATATCTCGTAGTAGTCGGGAAAGAGCTTCGTGAAGTTGGGGTTGGGTGCGAAGGAAAGACTGTAGAAGATGGACGGGACGTCAACCGCGCAACCGGGGTCTGGTTAAGGTCAGACGTGAATGCTCGCAAAGGAGGAGGCTACGCACATTGATTGGCCCACCAAGTCCCCCCGATCTCCGGTGAACGCTCATATATCACATATTCGTCCAAGTGTAATTGCTGCTGCAGCTGCGCGCCCATCGCAATGCCTGAGAAGCCAGCGCCAACGATGATCACGCGTGTGCGTGGCAGTTGGGTAGTCATTGCAGAGGTGGTGGCTGGTGGTGGTCGTGTTCGTTACAGCGGGTGCCTGGAACAGAGAATGATGGTAGTCATTTCTCTGGTTGTGTTTATATATCTTTGTCAGGGGAGGTTTGCGGCAGCCTCGGCGATAGCGCGACCCTCGATCATGACAGCGGCCGAGCGGTCCGTTTCATCACGCTGGTGGCATCTGGGGTCTTCGGATAACGGGAGACCGCAGGAGACCGAGTGCCGCTTGCACAGGCTTGCACTTCTCAACTTCAAGTGCTCATTGGACTGGGGCTGTTGATGTGACAAAGGGAGATGACAAGAATCTGTGCGGGAGCATAACACTGCCTTACACGGCCCACTCGGGGGCCGTGGCAGCCAGAGCCCGAACTTTACATCATGGTTGCTTGAACATCAAGTCGGTCATCAGATGGGTTTCAGGAGGGTTTAAGTTGCTAAAAGCATGTGGGTCAATCATTTGTTATGTTTATGCAGCTCTCATTCATCAACTGACGACCTATTGGTGTTTGATGTTTGTGATTTCTTCGCGCTTGTTCGATGGATCGTAAAGGATACCGAAGCAGTAGCATGGACTGGAAAGGCTTGATGCGCAAATAAGCGAAGATTTTGCGGTCGTCCTTTAGCAATTACGCCTGGGCAACCTCGGTATTAGCGACGCTCATAATCCGACTATATATATCGGTACTGACCGCGACATTCATAGCGCACCCATCTTTTCAACAATGCGCGTCGTCTGCCTCGCGTTGAAGGCGTATTCACACAACGGCTGGTATTCCGCATAGCATATGATGTCGTCCATCGACGGATATACAAGCAAGCAGCATACAGGTCGCGGATCGCGCAGTTACACAATTTCATCGTGTTCCCCGCGCGAGGGTTGCATCGTGAAAGAGCGCGCCAGGGGGCTGGGAGTAGGTCTCACAGACGTGCTCAGATATCTTGACCGACTTGAGCCCTTCCGTTGGGTGCCCTACAGCATGTGCCTGCATCAGATTCGTTCGTGTTGTAAGTTGTGGGCAACAGAGCACTCACGTTGATAGCCAACATCTGTTCCCTATTGACTATCTTTATCATGCTGCTCGCCCAGGTTTGATTAAACGATAGGACACAAAATACCAATGCCCTGCTAGAAAGAGATGTCCCCAGGTCCGAGTGAGACAGATATTGCACGTGCAGATGGAGCGGTCGCAGCTCTCGAATTTGTGGGATGCCAGCTGGATAAGTCGTACCGTGAATCATATGGTGTTGCGCTGGCAGTGGTAAGTGATAAGCTACTAAGACGCTAGCGTTGAAGTTTGCTCATGAAGATGATCGGCCCTGCTGCTGACTCAGCCTTGCAATATTTCCTCCGAGTCTACTTACGTTTTTCGTCAACTTCACGGCGGGGTGAAACTGTGGTCACGAACGAGCTCCCAGTGGTTCATGGGAGGGTTGGAAAAGTTGGTACCCTTCTTCACTGTGCGAGGGATACCATGGGGTGGCCCATCTCTACGGCTGGGACATCTTGGCCGCTCAGCTATCACTCCGACTTCCTGATAGGCGACCTGCAGTGGAACTGTCTACACTATATCCTAACTTATCCTATGCTCACACGTAGCCCAACGTCGACCAAAAGAATGTTGCGGTACCAAGGTCGGCAAAGGAAGTGTTAGGCATCGTGCATTTCATCTATGGAACCCGTTATCATGCCTCTACAGGTGTGCGGTTCTGCTGTCGACGATGTAAGTGTTCTTTCAGCCGATATGTCCGTATCCTGACTGACTCGCTTAGGCATCAGGCTGCTCGATGCTGTCTAACAGCAACGTGTTATCAAGTAGCAATGGTAGTCAACCAGGTCGAAATGCTGCCAAGAAGGCAAATCCAAGCACTGATGCGACAACTCGGACAAGCGTCTGTACGCAACGATCTACCACGACACTCTTTGGACTTCAAGATCATCAAATCATCAAGCTTTGAGGCACAGAAACCCTTATCAATTGCCATCCCGCGACTAACTGGCGGATCTTGGATGTCGGCTTTTTACAGGACTCGGAAGTTGATGAATTCTTAACGCTCACTCGCAACGTTTTCGATAACCAGATTACGGGACCGCTTTGGCCAGATCTGAGAACGAACTCTATAATTCCGCTATGGTCCGGGGTAATCTGTTCAGCGAAACTGCGCCTGCCATGATTGGACCAGTGCATAGATGCAGAATGAACCTTCCCGCACGGTTCAGAAGCGTCTGATCTATCGCGCTTAATGGAGAGTCAAGTTTTGTCTCGCTTTCCCGTGGTTCAAGCTGGCTTTTCAAATCGTTTGTCTCGATTCTGCAAACCCTTCCCGTTTCCGATATGGACGGTGGCGGTGTGCCTTCTGATCAGTCTGTGCCAGCACACCTCGCTCTGTATTGTCTGCTGGTGTCGAGCAAGTATGACCAATATAGGCGCTTACTTGCTGCACAGATTAAGCTGTATACGCGCTGTACAGTTTGAACGTATCGGAAGCAGCCACCTCCGGCCATCAGCGCCCCAACTACACGTGTAAGCGCCCGTCCAAGAACATTGGCCTGGACACAATCCCATTTCACTGATATTACTGATTAAACCCTCAATCTGGGCGTCGGGCCTTACTAATAGCTATGATAGGGCCTATCTGAGCCATATTTAGCCTCAATACACCGCAATAGCCGCTAATAGCCCTAAGAGAATCAATACCTGCTGATCTTGGTCGCGACTTGCAGGTCTTGCAGGTAGAGGAATTCCTGATGCTTATTGTCAAGTTGCCAATAACTCAATCACAGAGCACCTTGTGAAGCGCTCGAAGGATGCGATGTTAATTAACAAAGCTGTGCGTCCGCAATGAGGCCAGTTTACAGCCGAAGATTCATTATTACGCCACATTTGCTCTTTAACAGCGGTATGTTCAGGTCGATAATAAGACAAATCCCCTCTTAAGCACCCAGCTTATCGACTCTTTCTTCTTTGTAGTACTCCGTTCGCGACATTGTCAATCTAGGTTTTCCTCCATCGTGTAAGTCATTCAGTCGGAGTTATGAGGCCCCAACATTGAACACGTTCCAAATAGCATATTGGCTGACTGCATAACCAGGAATCTACCCTTCATCGGCTTCCTGACTGCTGACGCATTCTCAGCATTTTTATTGCGCTTCCCAAACCTCGCCTAGCCTTCACCCCGCCCAGCGCCCCTGTTCCTGACAGTGAATCAGTGATACTGTGACACTACCATGACGAGCACTTCTTGCACACCTTTCTCCTCCATCAATGACATACTCGCTTCAGCAGAAGCTGGCCAGCTGAATATCACAAATGCCGTTTCCACATGCCAAGAGATTTGCACTCTTGCCTGGGGAGTTGGCAACCCCGACCTCTCTGGCATCGGCATGAACGTATGCTATATATTCCAAGCAATCCTCACATTCCTCTTCGGCCCTATCTTCTGTGTGGTTTATTGGTATCGTGAGAGATTTGCCGAAGAGACCATCAAGCACCTCGAGGAACTTCACGATGGTTTTCTCGACGTCTCTGCGCAGTTCAGCATCCCAGTCGCCGTCGGGGCCGTCACCCGCTTCCTACAGAAACCCCCCTTCTACGAAATCACCTTCATGCACTCCCTTTTGACCATGCAGTTCCTCTCCCTTCTTTCCACGGCCGTCACGGCCGGCATCTTCGAGACGCGCAAGAGTTCGATGCGCATCACCGTCATTTGCCTCTATGGCTTGCTCGAATTTGGATTCTACATGGGCCTCGTCGGGGGGCTGCGCACAAGTGGGGCACGGTGGGACGCAATCGATCAATTGGGCGAGGCCTGCAAGACATATGGCACACTTTTGCCCGGGTTCGAGGAGATACCGAAGCTGCATGGAATCGTGCCACACGCGACAGTCAAGGAGTTTTTCAACGGGTCCAACCGGGGGTATCGCGCGTTTTGGACAGTGGTTGGTCTCATTTTGGCGGCCATTGCTGCTCTGATTGTTCTGGCCGGCACGATCTGGGGGCTGAGATGGTTGTTTATCAACAAAGACATTCGGCTGCTGGGGTTGATGACTCTTGCGTTCACCGTCGGGACAATAGTGGAGCTAGGGATGATGGAGCGCACAAGGAGTATTATGCAAGCCATTACGGGAGCAGAATTTGGGGATAATCAGTGGGGTTTTGGCCAGGTTGTTTCGCTGTTCCTTTGGGTGCCTATTTGTATACAGGCCGCTTACACTGGGATGCGTG
Organism: Athelia sp. TMB; assembly: GCA_014898675.1. Classification (NCBI taxonomy): domain Eukaryota; kingdom Fungi; phylum Basidiomycota; class Agaricomycetes; order Atheliales; family Atheliaceae; genus Athelia; species Athelia sp. TMB. The sequence goes on along the minus strand of JACXVL010000075.1, from coordinate 4,207 downwards.
AGTCCTCCCTTTTCATTTTCTTCAGGATAAGCATGGCTTCTAACATAATATATAGAATGGCGTCTCAATGACCGGTTGCCTATATCTGGAAGTGGAGCGAAACATGCTTCCCCCGTGACAAGGCCACTTTTGTAGATCTTATACAGTCCCAGGAGCAAACCATGACTCCATCCCACAGTCAAATAAAGAAACCTTTCAGTCGACGATCAAGTTTAAGCTACTCGGAAGTGATGGAAGACGGGCTGTATAGGACGGACTGGCGTTGCACCCTCTTGTCGATTTGGAAATTGGGCACGCAACTTGAGGCAGATTAAGACTACAGACATCGGGGATTGGAGGATGCAAGAAGATTCAAATATCTCTGTCGAGCAGATTCCTCCCATTGTCTACGTCTGACAGAAAAGATGGGGCTAATTTGCAAGCATACATATCTTATATTGTTGCAGCTTGAACTTTTCTAGGCAATACCAATTAAGTTAAGCGCAGTTCGGGTACGCGATGATGAGGTATATAGCAGCATTAGAGTGTCCGACGCAGCGAGGTGTGATGTAAAGGGTCCCGGCGCAGAAATTCACAGCTCCGAACGCCGTCTCTGGCCTGTCAGGTCACCCCCTACCCCGGCGGCTCGCAGACTCTCCTGAACCTTGGACAACGCACTCGATGTAGAATACGATATCGTCGACATCACCACACCAGAGTACAGATGCTCCTCGAATAACGCGACCATCAGGCGTGCCCGGGCCACGCACGTGTGCTTCACATGCGTGATGTAGTTTCCCGCGACGTTGACCACGCTTGCGTTGCCCGATGTGCCGACTGTGTGGATGGTCTGTGAAAGCGGTAATGAGTATGTGCAAGCTCGGCGGAGCAGGATACGCACCACTAGCTCGCGGCTGGCCTGCTCCTGTCTGGCTTGCAAAGAATCTGAGGGGTACAGCACTGTGAGCGGGACCAGTTTAGCTGGAAAAGAGTTACGCACGGATAGCCCCCGCGTTGAGGTCTTGCACTGGCGTCGAATCGACCTCTGGTAGAAGGAATAGTCCGGTGTCAGCCATAGTAAGATAAGGGAGGGATATATGCTAGTTTGACAACCGTCTTATACTCTTATGGCGCATAGCCGCTTCGGCTTGATAGAACATGGGCCCACATAGATCCTCGGGCTGTGTATGTCAGTGGTAGTGGCTCAAACGTTTTTATTGTGCCCCATATATGCCACTGGGGGAGACATTGAGCGATTAGGCGACTGTGACCCAGCTCGAGTCAAAGAGAAGCACCAGTCGCATACTGGATGACTAGCCCTAGGTTTCAGCATTTGCGCAGAATCAGACCCCTGTCTTGATTGAGATATATGACATGCTGAGCAACGGTGAGACCTTGAGAAAGCGGTTGCAGAAAAAGATATTTTATCTCAGGGATACGGTCCAGCTGTCTGAGTCCATGCGAATTCAAGGAGTGTACGAGTCCACGAGGGAGATCGGTGATGTATTCAGAGACAAGGGTAGTTTGGAGTGCTGTGATGATTGTGTTTCGTCGTGTCTTTGGTCTTCTACCGTCTCAGCATTGCAGAACATGGATGAACATGGATGCTGTGAATGTCAGTACTGGGTGCGATGTTCTGGTCTTGATCTTTAGAACAAACCGGAAGCCACGCCCATTGCATATCTTTCCATAGTAGAAACATATCGATATGCAGAATTCTGTTAACGGGCCATGCTGCAATCAGCATGTATTACTGTACCTGTCAATGCAGTACTAGTATAAAGTAACATTCAAGGATTCGAACGCCTAAGCGTCGCCTAAGAGTAAAGGCGGTGACCCGGACAGGCAAGTTAACTTCTTATCGCGTCCTATTACATAGACGGATCATAAAAGCGACTTCTGCGTTTGGTGGAGACATTGAGAGGCTGGTCCGAGCGGGACCAGGATCCTATCAGTACGAATGATAAGTGACATGTCAAGTGCGATGAGTAAGATAGATTACTATTGCAGCTTGAGGAAGCTTCAAGCAGTTGCAGAGAAGCCATGGAAACAATTGTTATAACTTATCTCGGGATGCGGCTATAGGTCAAAAGTATAGGCGAGCAAGTGCAGCTCTCTTATGTTTAACGATATTCTCAGATTCCGAGCGTTTTCGTAAACGAGAAGTCCACATGTACAGGCGATCCAGACGAAAGGTGACCTAAGGTGACTGGAGTTGGGCGTCAAGTTAGAACTGCTGGCGGAGTTTCAAATTGTGCTCAAGCTCCGATATTCGGCCTGGCCCACCCTCCACTGCCTTCCTCTCAGTCATCCTCCAACCGAGCTCCGTCTGGTTGCGTCGACCTTCCATCTGACGGTGCATGCTCGGCCAAACCCAGACTGCGAAGCTTTTAAAACAGTGCAATGGAGATGCGCTGGCCATGGAAGAGGTCTTGTGCGCCTATGTCACCTACAAGTACCTGAAGGGCCGCAGCACCGCGCACATCCTCGAGAAGATCAGGCAGCTCAGGGTGTTTCTCTCCATCACGTAGGCCCGCTACCATTCTTCCATTGACATGCTAAGCCACACTCCAGCGGCCAGCGGGGCATCCTCACAGCCGGCGAACGCGCGTTCCGGATCGTCATAACCGAATGCGCGCTCGGTGGGGAGCGCATCGGGCTCCTCCCGGCGACCACGCCGCTCGGGAAGGCCGTCTGGAACGAGGTCCGCCGCCACATGAGCCGTGCGCAGATGCAGGTCGTCACCGACAGCCGCTACGGCGGGCCTGCGCCCGCCGCGGCGTTCTTGACGGCGGCGCAGCGACGACCGCCCAGCGTCGCGGAAGATCTGGTCAGGCCGGGGTGGCTGGAGCACTACTTCCGCTCGCGGCCGCAGCTCGGGAATGAGGGCGTGCCGCCGTATCCCGAGGGCCCCGAGCGCAGCGACGGCGGCACACTCCCGCTATATCTCACGCGTTTGAGTGGACAGCTTGCGTCGATCGCCAACAGCCTCGAGTCGCACCATTCTGCCTCCATCACTGTGCAGTTGGCATAAGGCAAGTTCCCTATCTTCTGAAGTAGTGTTTTCGCTGATCCACGCCTACTGTAGATCAATCATATGATATTCGTTCTCATGATATGATCTCCTGTTGCTCTCATCTGTATATTTAGATCTGTATCGTCCTGCGCGGAACAAATGACTTTCGAAATCTCAATCTATGGTCTTTGGCTCTACTGGAATCAATCGTTCGATATATCTGGGTCCTGTTGACGACAGGTTCCCGATGATCTCCACAATCTCCTTTGAACGTGGCTTGATGCTGCAAGAAAACGGCTCGCGGACCCTGAATAACGTTAGCCACGAGCATACCAGCATAGACAGGTCACCGAACCTCATCAAACCCGAGACATACTCTCCCAATGGTTCCACCACATTTCCGTGGGCATCTACAGATTTTCCAATGTTGAAGCAAGCAAGTATAGAACCTGCCGTCAGCCAGATGGTCTCCCTTGCCATGTGGCGTCCGGGACTTGGCGTCTTCAGCTGGGGCGGGACGGTGGATAGCTGCAACGCTCACCAAATGCGCCTGCCGTACCCAAACGCAGCCTCAGTGTCTCGAACTGAGGGATCGAGTTTGCCCTCCTTGGTGAGGTAGCGATCTGGGTTGAAACATCCTGCGTCTGGATAGGCGCTCTCATCATGCAATACGGCCCTGTTTGGAGGACTGGAGTCAAAGCACGGTAAAAGGTTATGATTAAGAGTCAAGACTTACCACGTGTTAGGAAGCACCAGGGTACCGGCGGGAATGTGGTATCCGTTGTATACATCATCTGCAGTGGACTGATGTGGAAGGGAGAATGGCAGTAAAACCTCCCAGCGAAGACATTCCTTTACGATAGCAGAAAGATAAGGAAGATCCTCCTTATTGGCAAATGACGGTAGATGATCCGGCCCCAAGACGGTATCGAGTTCCCGTTGTGCCTTTGCTTGAACCTCCGGGTACTTGACCATTGCAAGCATGAATGTGGAGAACGTTAAAGCTGTCTGAGAGGTTCTGAGTGGGACTCAAAATGACGACCCAAAGTAAGCCTACCGTATCTGAGGCGGCTGTGAACATTTCTAGTTAGTACAGTCGCCTCCCTCCTAATCCATACCCCTCTCAATCCATACTCCCTCCTAATCCATGGATTTGGGGCCAAACCAAGTTGGTTACCGCCAAATTTAGGCCTCGGATCCATAACTCCCTCT